>JAZBHA010000087.1:36225-86686 GCA_037464855.1 Iselma pallidipennis | reverse complement strand
CTATACTTCAATCGATTCAGTTGGTCCAGTAGATAAAGTTCCTAGTTGTGTGTGGGGGTGTATTTTAAATGATGCGGCATTATTTTATGGTTTGTGTATAGAAAAAAGACCTCTTTTTGTTATAAATGATTAACAGAATCTTGTGGCGTTAATGTTGTAATTATAGTTATAATTTTTCATAAATTATTTAAAACTTTATCTATCCTCAAGAAAAACATCCATTAAAACCCCAAACTTAGACTAAACTTTATAAAACCCGGTTTTTTCTACTTACTTATTATCCTTGAACAATGCCGGATTAAGGACGCAAGGGCCCTGGCGCAAAATTTCTTGATGGAGACCCCTAAAATGAAGTTGTGACTGTAGTGGAGAATTTCGCAATTTTAAGCATTTTCATTACGAAGGGGCTCCTACAAAGCGGGCCCTGATAGAACATCGCCTCTGCGCCTCGGTTAATCCGGCACTGTTCTCCAACTAAAGTTATTATTACCAAGAATTTTCACTTTGATTACGTGATCCAGTCAATCGAACTGGCGTTCGGATTAAGTGAATAATTCGCAAGATAAAGTGTCCTGAAAAAAAAGTTTTAAAATCTTGATGTAATGAAGTATGTCTCGACTTTTAAATAAATCTATAGTAAAAAAAGGTTGGGAAAATATTCAAATCTTTCTTTTCTTTAAATTTTCAATATTTTCAAAGTTCAAAGGAAAAGTTACAAAAGTAAATTCTTTTTATATTTTCTTTGCCTCCGTCAATATTAGCTGATATTCGTAGAGATTTCTGTAAAAGAAAACAGTTGCAGTTTCTTTATTTTGTTGTAGGCCTCTTCTAGTCTATAATCGGCGAACTCTAATCGAATTGCCACCCGGACATAATACATTTCACCCTATTTTAATTCAATGAAGCTTAGCAAGTTGAAATTGTTTTGTTTGGTTTAAAAGGACGGAGTTGGAGCGAACATTGTCAGTAAAATTGTGTAACTTTTCTATTTGAACTTCTACTTCAGCTCCATCATTATTATCATTATTATTATTATTATTATTACAGTGAATATTAAATTATATCTCATGCATGGAAAATAAAGTGGAAAAAATATGAGAAAGTTCTGATATTGCCAAGAAACATCATGGATAGGCACTTGAGTGAAACTTATATTGAAATCTGATCAATAAGCGGAAAAAGTCAGTTCGACAAAAATTTTGTCATATCTTTTTACATTTATCTGCACGAAAGCAATTGACAAAATGATGTATTTCGATCGAGAACTTCAATTTTTTTTCCCCAATATTCCATTTGCAATCTAAACGCGACAGGTCTACAATATTTGTACAGCTCACAAAAGCTCCCTTTCTAAGATACTGTCTATAAATCAATTCCTATTTAAAGTCCATACTCTTGAAAAAGATACCGTTCTTATCAGTATAGATAGAACTCTTAAAAAAAGGGACTAGACAGGCTTGCCTACTTTTGTAGAGATTTCATTTTTGTGTCTGTCATATATTTGAATATGAACATGAAAATATGAAAATTTGATCGTTTCCAATTTTCTCTACCAGCCTGAAATAATTCCGTTTGTTGTTTTCGAAAGAGACTGGTGAATCTTCTTTAAATATTTTCGTATAAATGCTTTGTTTAACAACATAATTTACATAATTACAGCCTCTTTGAAAACTGTCTATTCAAGACATTAAATGAATATCAACTGATTACATTTTATTGTTATCACTGGAAATTTTAATACGAATATTGAACAATCCCCCCAACAATAACAAATCAAACCAGGGGCGGATCTATATGTTCCGGGGCCCTGAAGCTAATTTCACGAAGGGGCCCTTTAAAATCATAATTTTAATAAAAAAGATTCTTATAAAAAGTTTTAAAATATATTTGGGTGTTGAAGACTCAGATCATTTTCTCTCGATCAATTTGTTAATTTTTTTTTAGGTTCTGTACCTCAAAAAGGTGAAACGGAACCTATTGACAATGAGTTAATTCTTGCGTCCGTCCGTCCATCAGTTCCAGGCCTGTAACTTCTTGACAGTTTGACATATCAAATTGAAATGTGCCACAATGGTAGAGGGTTATGACGCGCGCGCAGTCTCGATGTCATATGCTAAATTTGCTAAAAATTGTGACCCTGAGGGAGCGCAAAATAACGATAAAGAAACATTTTTTCTATTTTATATGGCAAGTGATACATCGTTCAAAAGGTCTTGTTATGTAGATTTCAAATATAATTTTTAAATTTTTGTTCAGTAAAATTTTATTAGTTTTTTCTTGAAAAATATGAGAAGAATTCCCCCTTTATTCCGAAAGATAATTGAAAAAATTCAAGAGTATAAATGGTTATATGAAGATTACAGGAAAACTATAGCGGTTTTGAAATTTCGCGAATAATTCTTGAAAATGAATTTTATAAGCTGGGGGGTCGAGGGCCTCCATGCGATATGTATGACGTTATTTATACCTACATAGTGGTCGCTGGTTATTATAATCACGGGTAATGTTATCAATCGGCTATTGTTATCATAACGAGGCGATCCCAATCTCTCAATTATAATAAGCGGCGACCACTGTATCTGTATGAAATAAACGGTATTTACGACAGGTACGGAAGCTAAATGTGCGAATCCAAATCGCATTTGAGCGCCTTTTTTTTAAACCATTGTTCTACCAATATACCGTTTTGCGAGCGAATGCGTCGTCAGCATCCTTGGTTCACTCTTGTCAAGAATGCTGTTCCACTTTCTTTTGCTAATTATTTCTAAATTCAGCTTTATTATAACTAGTCACCGGGGGCCCTGAAGCTCAAGCTTCATAAGCTTCACTATAGATCCGCCCCTGAATCAAACGTATATTTCACTGGATAAATATTTGAAACGCTTCTGAAAAATTCAATATTTGACCATTTCTGTAGGCAACATAATATTGTTACTGTTTTGTATTTACAGAACAATAACAACAACAACAACAAGATAAAAATAAAAGAATCCCTACGAAAATTCCATCTGGATCGTGATTCAATTAAGTTTTTCTTTATTTCATTCATAAAAGATGACATTAACAGACATTCCTTTTTTTTTCTTCAGTAATTTCCTTTGATAAGAATAGAATTTTTCTTCGTAAGTTGAAAGGTGGCAAGAATCAACTGATATCTTCATTATTTGAAACAGGCATGTCTTTGATAATTTTTCGTTACAAAGACGTTGTTTTGAAAATTACTAACTTAAAAGAAAAACGAATCCATACAAAGACGAAAGTATTTCAAAGTATGTACAATATTTAATTAAAATTTTTTTGTTTCACTATCGGCTTTGTACGACTGATCATAAATGCTTGTCAGCGGCGCATTATAGACCTCCGAGGCCCCAAACAGTGCCGGATTTACAGTAACTGAGGCCTTAAGTTAAATATTTTTTGAGGCACTTCCAGCAGCAAATTTGTAATCGCATTAGATAAAGAAAAAAATAAATGAATTTGAGCGGCTTTTGGTTACCATAAAAGAGAACATAATTTGTGAGGCGCCTTAAAAGATGAGGCCCCTAAAAGGTGGACCACTAACCTACAGCTTGTTTAGCTCATTGGTGAATCCGTCACTGGCCCTAAACAAGACAAATTTTAGGGAATCCTATAAACATCATTGGTGACCAACCGACTTCTTTGGGACCCCCTTAAGATTGAAGCCTTAGGCGAATGTTCCGCAGCATATGAGTGGCAATCAAAAAAAGGAATTCTCCATATTCGTCTTTCCCAAACCCATCAGACCTACGGTATAATGTTAGATTCATTAGGTTTATTAATGGACGTGAGTTCGTTACTTTTCTTCTGTTCCAATTAAACGCATTATAACTTTGTACAACAAGAACGGCGAAAGCTTTACTTTTTGTCTTGCTTTAAATGAGTAAATATAGTCGCCACTGGGACCAATTAGGTAAGTTTGTTAGGTTTTTTTTCGTTTTACTTTATTGCTTGATGGAAAATAAACCAGGCGATGTGAATTAATCTGTTCACGATTATTAATAATGTGTTATCAATTTATCATAAAAGAATTGTTTTGAAAGCATCGTCTCAACCAAACGGAAATTGTTTGTTATAAGATCTTAACAGAATTTTCCATTGTTTTGTGTATTATCTTTGTGATGAATTACCTCTAATATTCTGTTATAAACAATAAACAAGCTTTTTTTTGCTAACTACCCGGTCGTGTAATCAAAAAAGCTTTGAAGTCTTTTCATTTTTCTCTTTTTTTTTGCATTCAGCTCGATTTAACTGAAACTGGTAGACAGTTTGATAGATATTGGATTCTATTATTTGGCAAACTGGCCGGTCTTTTATGGAAAATTTGGGTGACGACAGGCTTAGGAACAATCAAACAATTTGAATAAAACATGCTGAAATAGAGTAGAATTTTTAAATTATTCGTCCCCATTAGACTCCTATCTTTTAAATGAAAATTTCTTACAATTTATTATAAGTTCACTTTTTGAATCGTTTCATAGAACGAAGGTGCTTAATATAATATCTTTGATATTGCCTTCAGTGTTTCGGAAATGGCCATCGTCTCTTTGTTCCTTCTCGCAAATACTCAATGTCTTTGACGTTATCAGTTCCATTTGAAAAGACTAGATTGCTACTCTCACAACAAAGTCAATTATCTATCCCCCAGTGGGAACTAGGTATACTAGATAATCGATTTTAGAATTTTGGATTGGAGCTCAACGTAATTAAATTTCATTCACAGTTCTTTTCACTAATTACCTTAAAGTTTTCTAATTTTCATTTAAATTAACTACTGCTATAGAGGTAACTAAATTGTTGAAAATTTTGTAAAATTGTTATAAAACAAATTCGAAAGGTAAAATCATTTTATAAAATGATGCTATTCTGAACGGTAATTGATGCGTTAACATGTCTGAATGTAGATGTAATGAAATAGTCCTTCAACGGAAATTTATGCCATATACAATGGGGAATTAATATTTAGAAGGGATGAAATGGGATTTTGCTACCGTTTCCACAAATACATCTATAAATACTTAATTCACTGTCGTTTTTTTTTTTCGGTTTGGCAATTTCACCTAATTGATATTGTTTAAATTCCTGTTCAACAATGCAATGTTAAAACTGGGACAAACCCAAAAAAAGATTTAATAACGAACTTGTTTGTGAACATTTTTATTTGAAGAAATGAGAAATTTTCTTGAACTTTTTGCATTCTGTTTGTCGTCAGGCACAGATTTTTCAGTAAATTCTGAATTTAATTAATATCATTGTTTAAACGACTTCTACGTTGAACTAAAGCTATATACAGTAGAGATAAATTGAATTTTTGCTGTTTTTTGTTTTTGATGGAAATCGTAATTATTTAGACAGATGTAAGATGATATCTTACAACAGGTTATATCAAGCGAAATTGAAGATATTCCAGATGAAACAACATATTCTTTTCATCATAAAAAAGACAGACAGACGTGAAAAAAACGCGCTGTTTTTTCTAAAGGATTTTTTACATGTTTATACTTTAATCAATTTGTAATGAAAGCTGTATATACACGTGTTCGTGTTAAATTGAGGCTTTGCGTTTGAAGCGTCTTTTTTATATACAAAAAAAAAATCACCACAGTTGAAAATGAAATTACTTTCGCTTTATTCCCTGTACCTATAGATATGTAGGTATTGATGCTATTATTCTTTTATAAAGTTTCCATAATAATAAATTTACTAAACAATAGTATAAATCAATTTATTTGGTTTCACTAATATTGATTACAAGCTAATCATATATTTCTAGATTTACGTTTCTAAAAATTTACAAAGTTAAAGCACACAAACCAATCAATTTATTACATAATGGACATTATTGGAAAATTAATCGAAATGCTATCAGAGAACTGAAATCATTACACAGTTGAATGACTAGAAATTACTAAATGACACGACTGATCGAAAAAACAACAACAACAAAAAAAAAAGAGACCAACTAGCCAATTTATTTATATATCGTAGGTTTGATTTGAATTAATTGAAATGGAAATATGATGGTCCTTTGATATGATTGTAGTTTTATGAATAAATAACATCGTAAAATGATCTTGGGAAATGATCAGCAACGAAAGCTTGAATCTTCTCTTTTCTTGTAACTGGCGTATATTTTGGTAGTGGAAATGTACGGATCACTGCATCATTTAAAGCCCGAAGTACAGGGGCTAAATCAGCATCCTGGAACAAATGGTAACAGCTTGTATAACAAAAAAAAATCAAATATCGGATAATTTATGCTAAATAATTGGAAAATTGAGGCAAATTTTGTATCTATGATAAATTGATGATGTAACAATAGTTGAATTGTAGCTTGGGAGTTGAATTATCGATTTTGGACTTAGTTAAATTGCTCAAATGGTTTTCTAGTTAATGAACCGTTTAATTCTTGATCAGTTAGAATATGTTAGTGGATTTGAAAACCACATAATCACTTATTGTTAGTCTCCGTAATTTCAGTTTTTCGTTGTAAAAAACGCTTATATTCTTCTCTTGGTCTTATCGAATAATTTCCATTTCGTTTGTTGATTCGATTATTTCTAATGACTTTCGTTGAGACCAAATCAATATTTTTGTTAATTAGTTTAATGTTCAGTTAGGCAAAAATTGTGTTTATTATCCAATTGTGCCAGTTTCGTGTCAAGTTTTATCACAATCTGAATATTTTATTATCATTTTATAAGTGAATTAACCTGCTAATTAATGAACCAAGTTACATTACATGTGAGCTTATTCTGTGGGAAATTAATTAATCCTACGTCAATCTACTTGGTATTTAATTATTTAATATAATATTCATATAAAATTTGTTACTAATTATAATTTTAAAGAATGCTAATGTTAATTAATTAACTAACATATTCACCCGGCGCCTCCACCAAAATTACAACCCAGCGCAGGTGTCTATGGTTATATGCAAAAGTTTTTTGTTGGATACGAATAATAACACTCTATTCCATATGAATAAACTAATTTGGTAAAATGAAACTCTCGAAAACATCAAACAAAATTCGAAATACAGCAAAATAGAGCCAAACAGTATGTAGGTAAAATGAAAGATAAATAGCCAACTTTATGTTTGTTATTCAACTGGCAAATGTGTGTCACACAACATAATGACTCTAGTGGATGTAATTAACGTACATAGACATATATGGCCATTAGTATTCATTTACATTTAGATTAATTTAGATTAATTTAAATTAAAAGTAGAGCAAATTTCTTTGTGGTATGATGCCATGGAGATTTTTCTCATATAAATCTATCTATCTCTCTTGTAGGAAGAGACAGGCACAAAAAGGTGGGAGAGAAAAATCTCCCCTATCTTCACACTCTTGATAGTTAATGCAAAAGAGACCGATAAACTGCGGGTATTACGTCTTGAGAATAATTGCGACCGACAATTCAACTAGCTAGTGATTCAAATTTTTATATGAATTTAATATATTTGGATAATAAATCGTGAAGCACGTTTAATCTATTTGCAAGTCTGTAACATGCATAATTCATATCCGGCATTTTTTTTTTGTACTGCAACGTTATTAATTTATATCCAACGTGAGTTTGATATGATTTAATGGAATTAATAAACGCCGCCTCTACATGACCATGTAATTAGTTTCATTTTAAACGAATACGGCACCTGTAAAACTCAATTTTAGTTTGAAGTTAAACGTGTAAAAATTGGAGATTTATGCATGTTTAAAAGTTAGATTAGTAAAGGTAGATGATTTATAAATAATTTGTGTCTGCGCGTTGCTTTTTTCTTTTGAAGTTATTCTAAAATGTAACCTCCATTTGAGTTAATTTGGGACAAGGTCCTGGTTCCATTTAGAAGTTTTGTACCTCTCTAGAGATTAGTGATAATAGGTGGAAGAGTTAAAGGAGAGAGACGGTGTTCAACTTTTACATTAATCAGATTGGAACACCTGTTTTTACAACACAAAGAACTCACTTGACATTTTGTATACTTCGTTTCTAAACTTCGTACAGCCGTCTCAAAATAATCTTTACCATATTCGATTCGTTGTTCTTGACATAATTGTGCCCACATATCTTTAGCTTGTTCCAAAATCACTTGATCTGATAACCAAGAATTGCCAGCAGTAAATTCACCTGGTGCCACAACAACAACATCTACACCACGACTACGTAATTCTTTACGTAAACATTCAGCCTGTGCTTCTAGGGCGGCTAGTAGACCACAATGGATACCACGTACCGGTGATGCCACTTTACATAAACCAGAAGTCATCATAACGATACGACCATGTGCCCGACGTATTAACGGTAACATGATCTGGGTTACACGTGTAGGACCAAGTAGATTGATTTCAGTAGCTTTTCGGATCACCTGTAAAAAGGTAGCGGAGGATACAATAAAAAATCTAATCTGGACGGGCGGGATCACTGGGCTTAAAATGCCGTCATAAACGGGTAAGTATAAAGAAGAGATGAAAAATTTTATTAAGGACATTCCAGATTTAGTTTGTAATCAATTTTAATTAAATTTAAAACAAAGTTAGTGGCATTATCGAAGTGAACTATAAAGCCTAATCCTCTATTGCAAACTGCTGATTCTGTTAATCGTAGCAAATTTCGATGATTTATTTGAGAATAATTTGAAATTTGTTCGAGCTACTAAATATTACGTTGAAGAAATAGAAATCTTCTACTTATTGTTAGGGGAATCTTTCAATTTGTTTTTCTTTATTGCATGTTCTTCTGTTCACAAGTATTTCTTGAATACTGTTGACAAAATAATAAATCTCATAAAAATTATAAGTAGCACTCCAACATTGGTTAGACTTTGTTTTTAATTTCCTTCTAGGACGTTCGTTAGCCGAATGGTGAGAGTACGATACTGCGTCGGTTGAATAATATCCAGGACAGTGGTTCAAATCTCAGTCGGGGCACAAAAATAAATAATAACAACCCACCATACGTTAAAAGTTTGGAGGAAGATGAAACGGCGGCCCGCATACTATGTGGGTGATCGGCTTAGCTTTTGCTGGGTTGGGCCCCTCTGGCGTGGGCTACCCTACATTGGACCTTAGGAAAATAGAAAGACTACCAATTGAAGGCAATCTGGGCGTCTTCAAAAGCTCAGGGCTTTCGTTCTAAAAATCTTGATCACAGTAGACCTTCAGAGTCTAATAATGATCATGCCACAAATTAATAATTTGTGGTAACGTTAACTATCATTACAGTTAACGCTTGCTGTGCATTTTTCAAGTAACTACGTACGAAAGGCGAATTATCCGGATTGTCTTAATGATCATTTACGATAAGTTAATTTTGTAATGATCATTAGAATAGCGACACACACTAAGTATAATGATGATTAAATGCTAAATGAACATTTAACTTCGTTGTGTGTCGAGGCTATAGGTATCTATTATTCGGTACTGCCCAGCCCCGCTAACACATAACAACAATTTCCTTCTATGATTCAATAATTTTTATATTTTTCGGTGCTTGACGGGTATTATTAGGAACGTGTCGGTCGATAAAATACAGCAAAATGAAAATTTCAAAAATCAGTCCTGTCTGGCTTGTAAAATATCGTCACGATATTGTATAGATTCTAATTTAACGTAGGAGCCGATATTGGAAATTATTGAAATGTGTGAATTCCAATAAAGATCTGAAATACTTACTTTGATATTGATAGATAGCAGACGAACTGAAACTGTAATTACAGTTCTGAAAAAAAACACTACGTTTCATTCTGCAATATTTTTAATTAAAAACTACAAGTTCTTGTTTAATAGCAGGTAAGGAGAATTTAAATCGTGAATTTAAATTAAAGGTTTCATCGCTCTATTTGCTAATTAACTCTTGTCAAATTCAGAATATAATTTTCTATTTTAATGACCATGTACAAGTATAAGTGGAACTTTAATTAACAAAACATTGGATGTGACGTTAGTTGTATAGAAATACGTCTATAAAACCGCTTTTACCTGACGTGAAATGAATATAAATTTATAATAAAATAAATGTTTGTTCACATTTCCTGTGACATTTATATAAAAATTGTAAATCAACTGGAAAAATTCCCATCGATTTCAGTATAATAGTCTGGAAATAGCCAATCTTTGCATAGATCTATTCACTACAATAATATATATTTTTGGAATAATTTGAATATTGATAGGTTTCCATTGAATTTGACTATTATTGTTGCAAGATCAATGCGACTGATTTTGAATTTCGATAATATACTGTGAGTGGGTTACCAGAGAAAAGGAAATCCTGCAATTTACGAGAATAATATCAAATTTTCTCGGTTATTTTTAGACTACATCTCTTTGATATTAGTTTCTATGGAAAATATGCCAATATTGTATCTGTAAAGATAAAGGTCAACACAGGTAGGTAATGTACACGTATCATTAAATTTAGTTAACTTTCTAGGATCATTTTACTAATAAACACCGGAACCGATTGAATATCCCGGTTACTATGCAGAAAATAATGAGTTTACAATTGAATGTGATTTAAATAGGATTTCAATACAATTGTTGTAATCTTTTTCCAATTTATTACACTGGAAAGTAGCTCCCACCTTTTTCTTTTTATTTGCAGAGAAAGACAGGAGTGGAAAAATCTTCTCATACCGTCACACCTTTTCGATTCATACGTGCAAAAGGTGATTTCATTGTTTCAATCAAATACTGTTTTAGTTTATTTCTCTCTCTCTCGATTTTATTTGAAATTTATTTCCATGAAATGAAAGTCGTCGGGTAAGTGCTTGTATGGAGTAAAATTTTATTGAAATGGGTTGCATGGGGCTATGTCGTGTCTTGTTTGATAGACATGTAATGATAACGTTTGGGAAATTGAATGTACATCCACTATATTTTATTGAAATACATATAAACGAATCAGCTAGTTTATAGATAGTTCTTGTTTTGTTATTTATATTAAGGCAAAAATTCGACGCAAGAGAAATTCGGTAGGGTGGAAAGTCGAATACAAGCTATACTCTAAGAAATTTATGAAATGAATCCGGAGCCAAGGATCCTTCTGAATATCTAAAATGGACTAAATAATAGAATTCGTTGTAAAAGCGAAAGTAAATGCACACAGGATCCCTTCAAGACGATTTTTCGTCAATACCTCAATTTGTAAATGAGTGGCTTTTGGAGTGTTACTTCGTTAATGAATGTGGCAAGTTAACCAATAATAATCAATCAATTTGATAGGTTCAATTGTTGACCCATTTCTGGCATATATACGTGACATTCTCTGACGTGTTGGGTGCACATATTTGCATAGCATACATTACAGGTAAATATGCAATTTGCGGATCAAATGTTCCACAAATTGAATTCCTTTTCAGCAATCATTTCCAGGATAATAATAATCGTTTCATGCTACCGCCATAAATTACAGAACAATTGCAATATTATCAGTAATTTTTTTACAATACCGACTTTGATGGATTGTCGCTCCGTATTTACGAGCTTTCAACGGATAGACCCATAAAAATTATAAATGAAAATTTTCTAGGATACGACTTTTTTTTTGTTGTTGGTTGAATATAAATTAATCTTAGTCAGCGTTATCGAAGACAACTTAAAAAAAGGATTCCGACATTACCTGGGGCGGTATCCATTCGATTTCACCCAGAGCTACCCAGGATGTAGCATGAATAACGGCCCATAATCCAGATGCGCCATCTGGTAAATGTTCAACAGCATACAAGGAGGCAGACAGGATTTGTGTTTCAGAGGAGACATCTAGTTGTAAAACATGTAAACGTCCGGAACATTCCTCTTTCAATTCTTCAGCGATCGGATTATTTGCAGCATTTTGAAAGCCTGCAAACACTGTAAAACCTTGTTCGTCTAATTGTCGTGCGAGAGCGCTACCAATCCGTGAATCACAACCAGTTATTAGGATGGCTTTTCCTGCTGCCGTCACCTGGAAAAATAGCAATTTTCTTTTACGAATGGAAATCCACAAATTTTATTAAATCAACGAGAACAGATAAATTAGAGATAATTATAGGGAATAAGAATGAAAAATGGAATGGTAATGGGGTGCAAGTAGGATAGATCGTGGAAATTAATTATCTTTATTGCTGATATTTTATGTTTGTATGTTATTTACTTTAATTCCTCAATGATGTGTTATCTTAATATGTCCTGTATTGATTAAACACAAAGTAAATGTCATTATTGTTTTCGCTTTATTGGTATTTTATTTCTAAGAATGGAAACACGTACGGAAAGATAGAATATTTTTTCTTTGATAAATGCCATCTATATTTTATGTGTTGTCAGTACATATTTTTTTCGTTTTCGCTATCTTATGTACATCGCTTAACATATTTTCGTCAGTAAATTTTATTTTTATATAAGCAGACGTGAAATTTATTTTTATGTGGAATTTCACTTATTGTAAGTCAAAAAGGATAACACTTTAAGAGAGGACGTGAAAATGTTCCAAAAACAACAACACACATACATTTCCTGAAAGAAATTTTGTAAAAAAAAAAATTGAAAATTGTTCCCTTTTATCGATAATTCTAAACAATTTCTACTAAAACTGTACCGATAAATTGTGTCAGAATGTATGGAAAGAACTGTCGTGGGTGGACAAAAAGGGAAAAAATAATGAAAATGCTATCTAGAAAAAGCGAGATTAAAAATCAACGAATTCGAAAAGATGAAAGGAAACTTTCTCGTTTTTTTTTTGCACTCGAAACTCACTCATCCCTTCTCTCCTAAAATCTACCAAATAACTTTTCCAATTCTTTTCATTTAGTATTCTTTTTTTCGCCCCGTCGTTATGTTTTTGAATTTTTATGAAATTTCAAAAAATCAACCAAACGTAGGCTTAATCATAATTCGAATTGACCTTTAATGTAATGTAGTAGGTGGGTGGGTAGTTTATACTTTCGACCCAATAAACATTATTCTCCAATGGTAGATTTGAAAAATTATTATTATTATTATTATTTTCAAGTTTCCACAGGCAACTGTATTATTGAATTTAGACAAGTTTCTTAGATTGATTCATTTCATCTGATCATGACATTTCTCATTATTTTTATTATTTGTCGTAAAACTTTTACGTTACTTTTACACTGAAAAATATTTTGTAAAGTTTTCAGAAACAATTAGAGTTTTTTTTAATAATATAATTGAAGAAAAACTAATCAACAAAAAATTTAACAATCTTTTTTCATATATAAGTTTGTACATTAAAGGTAATCTACAGAGTGCTTAGGCAAGATTAAATAACGTCCAAAATCATCTGCCTACAACACAGCTTTTACAACATTTTTGTTGCTGTAGGTTGTAACAACTTGGACCAAATTTAACACTTCACCAACATAACGAATTCAACTGAATTTAATTAATATGTTGTGTGTGTATATATAATATATGTTCCTGTAGGCAATTTTGTTTTGAAATTTAATTGTACGGGAGAACAAAAGTTAATCAACCATACAAGACATTTCCATATTCCAAATTAAGTCGCATGCATAATAATAGATTGATAACTGGATGGAATCTTGTTTTTTCACAATAAATAATTTAATATTTTATAAAGTAAGGAATTTTTCTCGTTTTGCCATACATAACTTCGAACCAAGTTCATTATTATTAGGTATTAGGTGAATAACTTTGAATACAAATTTGTCGTATCACTTTTCAATATCCAGAAAATATCGACAAATATCGAAGGTGTTTATAAAAATTTTGTGAGGAAAGGTCGGTTGAAGGCTGAAAGTCTTTTAATAAAATAATATTTCAAAAAATAATAATATAATCTACAAATAGATTTTATGATTTTGGACAAAAACATTTGAAATAAATTAAATTTAGTATGTGACACAAGTTTCTTGATCTGTTTTGTGGTATAAATATAGCAATTTCACCAAGAAACTAACTTTCAGGTGATAGAAATATGTAGATAATTTTTCGTGTTTCCAAAAATTCTTCTTTAAATATTATATTAATAGAAAAAATTCAAATATTGTTATTTTGTTTGTGTCTATTTTTATTATTATTTTTAGATTTATTTCTCCTTCTGGTTGATATATTTTTAGATAAATTCTTTGGCATTACTCAGTAGAAAATCTGGTAATCTATAAAAAATCCAAAAATTTTTATGAAACTATTTTCAGAGATTCTTTCAAATTAATTAGTCAGTTTTTATTTTCTCATATCGATAAAAATAAAACACTTTTTTCCAAATGGAATATTTTGTGAGAACGTCTTCTAAATTATTATTATTTTTTTGTTGCCAATATCAATATTTATACCATTTCGACATGTCTTTGAACTCTAATGAAATATTGGCGAGTTTCGGTTGCACCAATACCTAATAAATATTGTGCAATGATGAAATTGATTATATTTTAAAATAAAAATTTATTGTTGTCAATCTAATTGTAAGATTATTTATAGCTTTCCAGTTATAGAATTACTACTATGGGTGGATGAAAATTAACTAAAACTGTACACAATTTTCAATAATTGTGTGTATTTAAACTCAAATATTTGATTGTAAGTTATTGCCTAAAACGATATTAATCAAATATATTGTGGTACGCTTCTTGTATTAATAGTTTGTAGTCTACGGCCTCAATTAACTGTTATAATAAATTTATTATCACTAAATAGGCCAGTTAAAATTAAACTAGTCTTAGTTTAAATATAGTCGCTCACCTTTAAATTATGATAAAACAATACCGCCCCTATGGTTGCTATTGTAAAGAATATAAACAGAGTCATTGTCGACACCTGTGACACATGCAATGCATTCAATATTGTACTGATAATGATAGCTGCTGCATGACAGAAAATCACTGGTAATAGACAACGATCCAATACATCCCATGGTACTTCTTGTTGGGATTGTGATATTTGTTTGATACCAATCGATGATCGACGCCGTTGTGAACTATCTTTTAATAATCCAACACTGGGTAGTGTTTTAAGGGATGGCCGTCTTTTAAACGGTCCGCTCATTATTTTTTTTTTAAATCTATTGTTGTTTCTTCGATAGAGTCAAATCACTGACTGATGAAGTTTAACTTGAAATGTGGTCGCCAGCCCGGGGCAAGATGTAACCGCCAACCATATTCTATTTAATTGGTCGGTGATGTTGTGCTAATTTTAAAATTCCGACTATACTACATTGTGGATCGTTTCACTTGACCAGCCCGAAAATTTTTATTAGCGCAAAGTTGTTTTTTTTTTCGTGTGTGTGGACGTCTTGATTATCTACAGATTGTTATTGTTGCGGTATGGATCTGTGTGGATGAGAACAGAGAAGAGGTGAAGAGCAATCATGAGAATTGGTGGTGCTAAAATTAGTTGGTCTAGGTTAAGATAGTTTCGTTATATAATAATGGACTATGTCTCAACGGATATGTGTTATATTTAGTTGTTGTGTTAAGAGTTATATGAGATGGACGATTTTATGTGTACCGCTGAAATATTTACGAACTTACACATATGATTTTATCATGTTTTTATAAATACGATCAATCGTTTTTTTGTAATTCCTACTGAAATAGCAACTGTAACTTTTTGAAAATTTACAACAAATTTTCCATAAAACCACCCTTGTAATAGATTGCTTTAATTATGGGGCGGCTATTTCGTCGTCTAAAATACATCCATATCCATACATATATATGCCAACGTAGCAGATGTTAGTTCTTGTCACATGAAGTATTCGTCCAATAGCCAAGCAAACATCAATACGAAAAGCGACAAACGTGAAGTCGTTATTTTTATCAGAAACCCATACAGATACACATACAATTGATTATTTCACAACATGTCAAACGGCTATTGCACAATTCTTCTTATTCGTTGTGAGAACTTGGAACCAATACACAAAGAGGATTCTCTCTCGTACACTGATTGGATGTCCTGTTAAGGATGTTACTGTCACACCTGTGTTGGACTAGTGTACGGTCGATAGAATTTTAGTAGACTTGTTGAAAAATATTAAAGAACTTGAATTTTATTCGTAATAAAAATGATTGGAACGATATTATTGCTGTATTGATGAATTTTGATTTCTTTTGATTCTTGGATCTCAATTTAGCTCGTATTTATGTAGGCGTTGAAATTGATCTCGTCAATGACAGATATTCAGTTCAGGGATGATTTTTCTTTAGCAATTTTTATGCGTTTGTCCTTTTATTTTGGTCGAATCGAATATTTTTAGTTTTATTTTTCCCCGTTTCGTTCTTTGTCTTTGTGTTTTCGTTGTGTCTTGTTTCTAAATATTTCCGTTTGTAAATAGTTGTGCGTTCTATTATATTATCCTGTTCCTGTATTCTATAGAAACTGTTCCATTGTTAAGCCAAAAGAGAACTTTGACAAGCAATGAACTTCACTGCAAATAAGATTACAGGTATATATAAATAATCCACAACTAATCCAATCATAACTTTCAACAATATTACACGTTTCTACGGTTGTAATTTAATTATTGTTTATTTTAACAAATAAATACCAAGTTTGTGATTCTATTAACGAATAGAAATTATCACCAAACACGAATACCGATACATATACAGTTCGATAAATTTGCAACATGAAGACACAACCATAATTTAATATCAATTGATTGCAATTTGTGTCGATACAAAATTGACATTTGGGGGTATTTGTGAGGGGATGGTGGGCAATATAGAACCTACCCTTCGAATAGTCGACGATATATGAACTGATGTTCGTGATTCAATCAGAATATTTCAATAAACAATTGTTATTGAGAGTTGTCGATTCAAATATCTTTCGATGAGGGGGAGAGAGTTTAATAAATTGGATTTTGTCTAGAAGTTGCCAGAATACTGTCGATAATAATGGGCGAAATATTGAAAAGATTTTACAGGATGTATTCACTCATTAAGAACAAGTTGTTTTAAGAGAATTAGTCGGGATATTTTCACACGTGCCCTGTGAGATCATTAAGGTCTACACGTGTAAGGATAAAGTTCCTTAGGTCTAGGCTATGGCGTCATTACAATAAAGATGTACGTTATCTGATCGAAAAAAAAAACGTCATTCATTCCTATTCTTGTATATTTTGAACAATAGTATTCGTAATATGAAGAAAGATCTTCCTAAAAGGTGGAGGTTTTTGTTAATTTCTATTATTGATTTTGCATAACGGAAGGAAACTAGTAAAGCTGGTATCAAATTGAATAAATTTTTTTTACGAAATTGTTTTTATAACGATTTTCGGAAGAAAATAAAAGCTGTCAATAAAAAGTCTGTCTAACAAAAATCAAATTTATCCACCAATAAGTGAACAGAACACGTGAATCAACAATTGAGACAATATGTGAAGAGTGGTGATAAGGGACACACAACTTTTTATTGTTTTGCAAAGTACAATAATTTCAATTTAAAATTTGATAAATTGTGAATTTTCATCTGGCCAGTTTGTTTAGGAAAAAGTGTTGAAAAGTTGAAATCGATTGTGGGTCGATCGTAGGCTGTGATAGTGCTCGTCAATTTGTCTTCAATTTCGAACAGGAAAAAAACAACATATCTCACCTGTTGTTATTTTTTTCCTGATTATTGTCGATTTATTTTTGTAACATCCATATGTATTTTCCTTTTTGCATTCATGTGTGGCCAATAATCTTTTATAAATCTTTTTCAAAGACGGACATGAATAAATTTAGAATCGGACCCCGCCAGGCATCTAAATAGCTTAAATAATTTATTTTTGGCATTGGCCAATGGAAGAAGTTATCTTAATGAAAAACAAACATATAAATTTTATATATTAAGTCAATTCCTCTTTAGTATAGAAACAATATGAATTGAAGAATGAAATTACGCCCATATAACTACCTGATAATTTATCGAATATTTAACCATTAGTTCTGTTTGGTTTTAATTATTTCAAAAATTAAAATAAGGTCACCTATATATTTTTAAAGATATATTTGATTGGATTTACACTGTAGGCGCGTTTTTCTTGAAAAATTATTAATTTCTGTTGGCAACCGTTCGTGTGTATACACAAATGTGTTTCTAAAATAAAAATTACTCCAATATAGTACGTTTCTTGTGTTTATATTTTTTTAAATAATCAATATTTTGACCGACTAGTTGGTTGATGGTTGTGTTGCATTTGTCAAAAAGCTTTAGATGAGTCGTCTCAACAAAAAGAGTCTTTGAATTCTTCCGGTTCATTTCATAGCTGAATTATTAGAAAAGTATCTGTGCTTTATCGTCAGATAAATTGATAACCAATCATTTGATCAAAAATTAAATCAACAAAAGTATGGTTCACATAGAGCCAATGGTGTATTCGTGAATGCGTTCATAATCTGCCTTTTATTTTTTTTCACCCATACAGAATTTTCTATTTATCGTTAAAATCAACGTGTTATTCTGTTTATTCGATTTCTTTTTTAATGGCTTGTAACAAGTGAAACCTGATCAGTCTGTCTTTAAATAAATATTGGTATTCATGGTAATTTTCATTAGCAACTGAAAACAAACGGTTTTTTTTCCTCCCCATTGTTTAAATTGACGAATATTTGAATTTGTTTCTGTTTGATTTTTCCAATTTAAACATAAAAATTCCCTTATTGTTTGTTTATACTATATTAACATACATATTAAATTGGATCCCAAAATTACAAATTTTTTCCCTCTAAAACCAACCGTAGTTAATTGTTATTTCATTTTTGTTCTTTTATAAATTCTTAATATGCCCCCCGTTAAAGTTAATGGCGGTGAGTAAATTCATAAAATGAGCCTGAATAGTGATGGTCGTGGTGGCGGTGGTGTTGGTGGCAATGATGGTGATGGTGGTGGCGGTGGCGACAGTGGCGGTGAGGGCGGCGCAGGTGAGAAAGCATCGTTGGTGACGCGCAACAGTGTGGAGTGGTGGATATCCACAGGTAGGTCGGGGAAATGGGAGCGGTCGATCGATCACGCTACAGTACTAGCCGCCCACACAATGCGGCCGAAACCCAACAAAACAGGACCGGGGAATCAACCAACTATTCCAGACTCTCTTCTGGATATATACGTATTCCAACTACTACCGCAAGAAATTCCTAATGATGATGCAATATGCATCAATAACAACAACAACAACCACAATAATACAACCTGCAGTTTACAACTTTCCAATATTCCAGTACCGATAGGAAAGTGCACATAATAACAATTAATTTGAATCTATTTGTCTGGAATGTAGATAAACTAGAGAATATTTGGTAAAGTTAGATAAAAGTCCAAAGAAGGAAGACAACTGGAATAACTAGAGAGAGAGATACTGGAACTTGCTTGAAATGAGGCATTGTTTGTAAGATGCACTCCAAACTTTTCAAATATAATTACATTGTGAGTTGTTCAGTCTTTTTGTTTTTTGTCTAATGTTTCACACTTTTCATCGAAATATTGAAAGGTTACGTTGTTGCTAACAAATAACAGAAAAAAAAAACAAGAACCGAAAATCTTGATCGACCTTATATCGGTAGAAAGTTGAGAAAAATTTTACGCAAGCTACAGGCAGTATTAGTAGTCTTTTCATCTACCAATTTTGGTCTTAAATTTATTGAAGACTTATTAAATAATAATAATAATACTAATAATAACAGTTAATGAAACAAAAACCAACCTATTCAATGAATAAGTCGGGATGGCAAAATTGGTGGAGGCGCCGGGAGAATCCCGTATTTTTTCTTAAGACATTTAACATTTAGATAATAGTGTTTGCTGTTACTTTCTAGTTATTTAGATAGAAAATTTGAACTAAATAAAATTCAGGAAGATATATATACATACGTCATTATGTATTAGTGGAGCATATTAATAGATGCAGTGGATCGTAGAGTTGTTTAATTTATTTTGTCGATTATTTGCCAACATTCGTAACGAAATTACATTTTCATGAAAATTACTTAATTTATAGCTTAAAATCAGTATTATTTATAATAAAAATCTCCAATAATTCAGTTGATCAATTAATATCGTAAATTCTCTACATTTTTTTTCTTTGTGTTGCAAGTCTAAAAATTATGTTGACTTGTCATTGTTAATAATTATTTCAGATAAACATATGTAAAAAGTTACAAATGTATTCTTCACGTTTTTCATGTCGCTTTTCACATTGTCAAGTTTTGTTTCAAGATTTACGGCTGTCGACAATTTCTCCTCTTATTGTAAAACACGTAGGTGGCATCAACTAGCAACAACTTGGACGATAAAATATTCCAAGCTTTAAAAGTTCTACCTTTTTTCAAATCTTTCTGCAAATAATATTGAATTATATTTTGACTATTTTATCGATATCTATTGTTAAATAATATTGAAAATTTGGAGCCGTTATATAGGAACTTTGAATTAATGCAGACTGACTTGCCCTGATTTATAGGAATCGCATTACTTCGTGTAAAAAGAAACCAACCGACAGAACTTATTATAATTTAATTTCCTAAGAACCTGTGTTTCAAATCAACCCCTATCTGTATAATCACATTTTCAAATTAGCAATTCTGTCTGTGAGTGTAGACTTCGAATATTGTCAATGGTGTTCGTTCACTGGACGTTGTGGATTAGTTTACGGATTCAGAAAGCCTTTTCGAAAACACGATCTATTCACGATCCCATAAAAGGCGACCTTTTGCCTAGTGCGTATAACAAAATATTATTAGAATTTCAAAATTCGCAATAATATGAATCCTTTTACTACGCCCATATATCAAAATCCCCATTGCACATCCATTTGAAATGAATTTTTTATCCGACTGTATGCCCTTTAAAGAGAAAACTGTCTTCTACGAAAGGAAATTGTCGTTATTGGCTAAAAGTTAGTAGAACTAGTTAGTAGAACTAGTCTACATTTCGTACAATGTTTGGCTTTATTCTTCGATTCATAGAATTATTAAATTTATAATACTATGAATAGTGTGTATTTTGTGTATCGAAAACTATAGATGACATTTACTGTGGGAATGAAGTAATGAATTAGTTACTTCACATCGTGAATAAGTTTTGCCCACGTATGAACACAAAACTTGTTTATACAAAACAGCAACGACGATATTTCACTAAAACTGGATATGCTTTTATCATAAAATGACAAAATTTTAGAAAACAATCATTCGCTTTCTGTTTACAGAGTCTTACAGTATTGATCGATTTTTATATAATAAAATTCTATCTTTATCATTATTCATTTTGTCAGAGTAAAAAGAGAGAATTTCTAAATTTCTTTATACTTTTTCTAACAGGCAAATAAGTTATTTTTGGTATAGATATTTACACGAATTGTACAGTTCGAGATTTTTACCTCGTTTTATTTTTTTTGTTGGGCTGTATTTTCTGAACAGGTCTTGTTCGACATATTTGATAAATGATCTCGACCATTGTTAGGATAATGATGATGATGTTGTTGGATTCTTTTGAAGATCTGGTTATAATAATATATAAAATTTTAACATCACCAATATTTCTACAAGTTTGTGTTCAACCTAATTTCTTAAAATAACTGACTAGACACTACACTTGTATTGAATTCCTAACAACAACAACAACACGGCTGTTGCGCTGCATTAAAATCGGTGACAAGCCGTTGCAGTTTTCATGGACATTTATTTAGAAACGGTATTTCTGGTTGTTGTTTCGTTGAAAGAATTTAAAGATGGAAGTTGAATCATTATTATTATTATTTTTTCAACATCGACGTAATCCCCCTTCTCCTTTTGGCTTAAAAAGTTCATTAAACAAGCTTTTCAAATAAAATTGTGCTTGTTGTATTTGTCTGTTTTGGAATAAGCCTTGAAATTTTTAATTTAAATATTCTATAGAAATATAGAATGAAACGAAAAGAACGGAAATAAAAACAAGTCAACCGTATTTATAAACTTTTTTTTATATTTATTTTCAATTAAAAGATTAATCGAGTAATTTCGGCATGGCATGGATTCATTTTTGATGTTTTTATTAGTTGGCAATATCGGTAAATGTCATTAGTCAAGTTGGACTTGAAAGCTGTTATACGATTACCTATAAAATACTTGTGTGTAAGAGATTAAACAACATCTGTTGCGGTGGATAATATATTTTTCATTTTCCATCAGGATTGTGGAGAGAAAAACAGGATCCAATTCGATCGATAAGTATCGCTTGGGAAATCAACCAATGATGTTGCATGAGGACTACCTTTTTGATAACATTTTCAGATAGAACTCAATGCTTCTCTTCTATTGTCATATTGATAAACAATTTGAAAAACCAATATGTAGAAGACACAACTTCGAATGAAACAAACCAGAAAAAAATGGCTACTGTTGTGAAAGGAATTTTGAGAGTATATTTTAACATGATAAAAGTAGATTTTCGGACAATCTATGTTGAACAACAGTTCGGTCACGTTCTTGAACTTTGTTAAGGAAGTTAAGACAAGTTCAGTATAAGAAGCTATATTTCGGATTTTTTGTCGACATCGTTATGGATTATCAAAACTTAAGACGTCAACATCTTCTCTTGAATAATAAATTTCTATCAATTATAATTTCCTTTCCTTTATTATTATTATTAGTATTTTATTTTCTTGACATTATCAATTAATAGGCCGTAATCATGAATGTAGGTAGATTTTGGCAGTTATTTGATTATTAATTATTCTAATAGTTAGGACTGGAGTCGTTCATGTTGGGACGCTGTAGGGTTCAAACTAATTATCAATATATTCAATGTTTGAGGTTGTTACGGGAAATTGACTCCTTTGTGTTAGCTAGCTATTGTTTTTATTGCTTCATTACGAAATTTGTATTGCTCGAAGGATTTAAGATTGTGTAATAATAATTAACGTAAGACTTTCACGAAAATTCATATATTCACCTCATACATACAATATTGTAAATGACGTTATTTTCATTTTTTCCTCCTCCAATATCCTTACTGTGTTGTTAAATTTAAATTTCAATTTCCTTTAAATTATCTTCTCTTATCTATACATTCAGTGGGATGTCAATATTCTTGGAAATAGTCGGAAAATTTGACATGTGAAGCTGTGAAATTATCACATCCAGTAGAAAGCTATTCAAGTTAAGGGAGAATGATCGATTTTGAAACTTATCTATGACGTGTATAACGATAACCATTTTGCTTATATAAGAATAAATGATCAGTTATTCTTTATTTTTATTGCTTACCATTTTTAAATACCGATTCTCATGATAACAGTAATAAATGTAAGTATATCCAATAATTCGATTTCATTTTATTAATATTTCATGAATCTTTACAATAAATACTATTTTCTGTAATATTGATTTTGTTTGAGTTTTAGGAAATTATTGCTAATATGAATAATTTTTCAAACAAGTTTTTTCTGTTATAATAATAGGAAAATCGAAGACAATTTTTTTCCTTTTATCTTCTTTATATAAACTGGTAATTTTCATGTGGCTTAGAAAAAAAAAGTGCCAAATTTTATTACAATTTGAAATACTTGTAACAATATTTTGCCACCTTGTATCCGTTTCTTTTATAACTAATTTACTGGGAAATGAAATTTTAATTTTTAATATAAAAGTAATTGTTGTTTTCTCCAAGTTGTTCGTCTTTTTGGATAATTAAAAGAAAAAAGTATTTCAGGCCAATTATCCTGAAAACTTTTACATTAAAACAGCTATTAGTAGACAAAGTCCTTGTAAAGAATTATTTTACATCTATTCCTATTATATCACATACAGTGCAATCTATAAAATTTATGGTCAAAGTGTGCTCTGAAAAACGTATGTCCTTGCGTGCCTGATAGTTCAGCTATTTTACGGGACTTCAGTTTATCAAATTCTGCGTCGATTCTCAAATGCCACTAGCATTAACCTAACTCAATATGACAGGTTAGTAATAAATGATAAAGTGTAGACATACGTTTCTGACGTCATTCAAAATCAAAAATTTTACAGATCACACTGTATATGAACTTTACAACGTCGTAAATTGAAAAATTCTTAAATAGCACCTATTTGTCATTGCATTACGTTCGGCCAAACTTGTTAAGCAGATTTACAATTAAAGACTGCAGTTTCTCAAGCGTAAAAATAAGCGATATGAACCTGAAATAATTAGAAAATATAATTTTTCTTGAATGTTCTATCCCAAATGGAAGAAATGTATCGTATAGAAATGCATAATCTGTATAAAAATAGCCATGTTGAAATCTCGTTTGTTGTTTAATTTTTTTCCTCTTCGTTTCTTATTCGCCTTTCAGCAAATTCAGACTTTCAGCTGATATTGCAAGAGTAAAACACTCTTATTAGATTTTGATCAGGTTCGTGTACTGATATCAGAAACATGCCATGTTCAATAATCGTTTGACAGTTTAATTAACTGCCGAAAAATCAATTGGGAAATGTTTGCTGTAAAAACTTTTTATCAAACTGATTGGGATTTGAAGATGTGTGTAACAAAACAAACAGCTTTTTGTTTCCAACAAAACCACAAAAAAACAATAAATAATAATAATTTTTCCTGTGTAGTATAATTGCAAACTTTTCAAACACACAAAAATCTTCCAGATGAACAATATATTTCAAAAGATGAAGAAATGAGAATAAGATAGTTGGTGCTGGGCTTTATTTATGGCATAGGTAGCAGGATTTACAGCGTCTAAAAGAAATATTACAGCATCACGTAATCATGGCTTCGTTTCAGTTCGGTATAGTCCGTGTTGGAAAGCTCATGGGGTAAGAGAAAGCTCTATGTGTGGACGAGCTAAAAATAGAATTAGAGCTTTTGCGCTTCTGCATTTTACCAGGCGAGAGAGATGCTTATGGTGGTGGCGACTTCATTTGTACTGATGATGAGGGAAGAACGTTGAGGACGATCTTGTACATTTCTGCTGACATGACTTAATCTTTATTTTTCTTTCGTCCAATTGATTTTTCTTCAACCGATATTTGCCGGATAAATTTTTGTGCAAAGAAAAAGCGAAATGGGGGAAAAACAACAACGTACATTAGTAGCTTCATTTATTTCAGATTAATTAAGTAAAAATGCTGAGACTAAACTATACAGTGACCCAATTTTTTTCTCTCATTCTCTTTAAATTTCACCCTCTCTCCAACAACATTAGTCGAATAATCTGGCAATTTAATTATTTTTTTTTTGTTTGGGTATGCTCGTACAGATGAAAATGTATTAATTTGAAAATATTTCGTTAAAAGCATGGACACTTCCCCTCATATTCTAACCAGAATTTATGAAACTGGAATCTATCCAGTCAGTATTGTCTTGCAGTCGGCAACCACCTGTAATTCAATTATGGCCAACGTGTCCATGGATCCAACAATAATATAATTCACTCCAGTCGTTAATTAGTTCCAAAGACAGACAAAAAAGGATTCAACGAACAGTAAATCCGATCCGGTTACAATTCAATTAAACTCTTCATTGTATTTATTTATTTTAATGAAAAGGGTTGTATATCGATATATTTGAAACATTTTTAAAATTATTTATTCTATTGCTGACGATGATAGATCATTGTAAACGTGAATAATTTCCGTTTTGGGAGTTTAATTATAACAAACAACCGTGCTGACAGACTTGCAATACGAGATCATAGTCATTTATTAGATTGGGAGTATGGGATGTGTTTCAAAATATACCTACTCTATACACACACACACACAGTACTGTTCTAGACGACCCCTCACGACCATTTCGCTGGTATGTTATTTATATCCATCTAGCAAGTTTACGGCTCGTAAAGGCTCCCTCAACTATGGTGTGGTTTAGAATAAGGATTATGGAGCGATAAGGATCTATCTAATGTTGAAAACTGCGTCAGAATGAATAATAGGCACATGTTCATTTTTAAGGGAAAAAGGGCAAAATTTGATTATTCTACTCACTCAAGTTTTATACAGATTGATAATGACTCAAAGTGGTAGTTTTGGGGTTGTCGTTATATGTTTATAAAATCAACAAACATAAAATTCTTTATATCGATATATAGAATACGTTTATATAGGCAATATCGTTATTTTTATGTAATATTCAGATTTTCTAATGGATGCAATTTTATGTTGATTTGAAATTTTATGAGAGCTATGATTCCAACCGGACAGGTGGAAGGATAAAAAAAAGGGCTAATATACATCGATTAACTCGATATATAGGGTCTTTACTACTAGTTAGTAATGATAATAATGTGTAGAGAGGTCGACAAGGGGCTGGATAAAGGCCATTGAAACCGGAACTGGGTCGTTCTAGGAGAGAGGTCACCTATAGGTCAAGGTTACAATTCTTATAACACCACAATACCAACACGTGTCACAATCATTCAAATTAAACACAAAATATTTGCCCTTTTATATTCATGTCTCTCTCTGTGTGTGTGTTTATGTTTCAAACTAATTAGCCTGTTCGGATTCAATTAAACTCGTCAAATAATGACGAATTCGCTGGCAATACTAGCAGTAACAAGCGGATAATGGGAGAAAAATTAAAGGGCTTAAATAATACATTTTATTTCGTTGACAGTCCTTATAAATGATCTTTATTGAAGCAAATTTTCGACATTTTTCCTTTAAATTTATTCATAAAATATGACAGGAAACATATTTTACAATTAGGTTGTCTGCTAGTAAACCGATGGGAAAAAACATGCTGAAGTCTAATATTTTTCGAGGTTGATGCTATAAATTACATAAACTTATAAAGGGTGGATTTGAAACGATGACGGTTAAATTTGAGGCGTCACAACGATTACGGATAATTTCGATGAGTTGGATAAACTGACCGTTTATAAAACGAAACAAACCGATATATTGATGAAACAATATAAAATCCTACAGTCAATCTAGTATTAAATTGATTATTTGAGGGAGCTTGCTATGAATATTTAGTTTATAGTTGACCAAGTCTAGTTATAGAATAGTTGTTGTCCTACAATATCAAACAGAATAATTTAATCTAACTTACTTTAAATATTGAATCCGTTCTAAAAAACATTATAACACGTAGCTTCTACATAAGTTTTCAGGTGTTTACGAATATTTTTTCCTTGGTAACTGAACGAATTGTCTTTCTATAATTTAACGTACTACATCAAAAATTAAAAGTGATATTTCGACAAAACTCTCATCACTGGTTTTTTTCCCTTGTTATCTAGTGTTGAATTTTCCATATTTTATTAAACAAAAACCGATTTCCTATCGTACATATTTTACAACAGACTACAATTCAAACGATGTAGATCTAAAAACTCACGGAAGTGAATTAACGTTATTAACAACGAACAGAAATTGAGCTGAAATTATCCGTATATATTATGCAATATTCAAAGGGATAAATTTGAAAAATGCAATTTATCAAACAAGATTCTTTATCGTATCAAACCCAATAAAATAACCGTCTCTATTGGGAAAACCAATATTCCGAACGTTTAAATCTGAATGGAAATGGTCCTGAAGGGATTACCTTTCATCGGCAACCGTAAATTTAATGTAAGGTTTTTTATAAAATTGTATCTCTTTGCTAAATGGACTATTATATCGTTACTATACCGAATATGTTATAATTTAAACAAATTAGAGATAAATGGTGAATTGACATAATTATAAAACTAGTTTTGGGCAAAACGTGAAATGTGTCAACATGCCCCCAATCCTTCCGTTCCCTCAATCAGTTTCGAAACTAATTTTCATGGGCCCCAGCAGGAGGACGAAATAACTTGTCACATAATCAGATTGAAAACAGAGATGGAAAATATTAATACAAACGTTCAAGTTCCACATAAAATCTAATTATTTACGTTTCTTTGATGTAAAGATTCCTGGAAATGTTATACTAATCTCTCTGAATCTCTCTCCCACTCAGGTTCGTGTAAATATTAATTTGCGCTTGTTGTTGTGCGACAAAAAAATAAAGAAAGCACCAGATCACCCATCATATTGCTAGTCTTTATTTTAAATGGGTTTTTTATAAGGTTTCGAAAAAGGGTTTCTTTCAAGGTGTTCGTGAAAAAGTTTGTTTGGCTCGATCAAGAGAGTGGCAGGTATTTGATGTGAAACCGTTGCTTGTGTTTTCTTTCTTGGGTGTTTAATTTAAAAGCATAATTTGACTAGGGGTTTGATCGGATCTCAAAGCACTTAACGTAAAGTCACTGATATATATATATATAGAAGCCTCGTAAATTTACAGTCATCCATGTGGAGCAATAACAATGAAAAATTGTATAAAAGGAAAAGTAAATCGCTTTATGGTGATTACAGCAAAGCAAGTAATACAATTATGAAGCTGAACGGACTCCTAAGAGGCTTCTCCTCCTGTTTTTTCCTTAAGTAAAATTTACGCCTCAAAAATATTAAAAAAATCAACACTGGAAGAACTGTAATATTACAATTTTACTGTCAACATAATTCATATTACAAAACAGAACGGGAAAAAAAAAACAGCAGAAATGCAAGACGATAATTCGTCGAAATTCATAATTGATTGGTTAAATTTCAGTTGGGACTATCCCTCAACACATATTATATTAGTAATAGAATTCTGTAGGGAAATTAGGTTCTCTCTGTATAACTCAACTGGCGATTTGATACGTCAAATGATAACTATAAGTTGTTATCAAACCTTCAATTACGATAATGGGTATGATAAACACCTGTTCAATTCGGTTCTAGCATGTGTCTATATAAAGGCTCTCAAAAATGACCTTTACCCGGCGCATCCACCATTTCCCTACCTTACCGCACATTAAAATGCTTTATAATTTAATGGTTTTTTAATAGGAATTTATTGGAGTTTTTTTATTAATAACTGTAAAAACACGACAATATCCAGCTATTACCGTTTTTTTCGCCCCTCGTTTTATTTATATGTAATAACGATCCATATAACATTCTCCGTAAAACAAAGAACAAAAATATTAATTTATCTTTGTATAAATGAATATATTTTTTGTTGATTTTCATTTTACAATTGTAATAAAATTCTAATTTCGTGGATTTAATTATAAAAATTTTTATATTTGGAGTTATTACTGTTATAGGTCAACTGATAAAGTTTCAAAATAACTCTAGCTAGCTAGGATATTATGGGTAAAGTTGAGACTTAGTTTAATTAATTTATTATGCAGGAAACCACACATACGCGGTTAGTGTCGAAAGTTGCAAATTTTCATGGCGTAACTAAATCTCTCTTTAAATTAATTTAATAATATTTAATCATATTTGGCCATAATTTTTATTATTATGACAAAACAAATGTTGTTGTTTTATTGTATTCAAGCCAGTACAGAGACAATATTCCGTCAAATAAATATTGTAATTCTAAAACATACCTGTCGTTTACATGTGTGTATTTATTTGTATTGTCGAATTTCGGTTTAGTTGGTTGGTTGAAATTGCGTCACAACTAAATTTTACAACACAGGAACTGTAAGTAGGTGGGTAGTGGAAAATGTCGCCTTATTATTATCAAAGCATCCCTTGGAGTAGAAGTAGAGGAAGACGTCGACGACATAGTCCGCATATGGAATACAAGGTTTAACGAGCAGTTCCGGGCTTGTAGCAGTGGTATATAGTTAAGTAGCGCAGCAGAAACAGCATTCCCCATTTTGCAACGACAACACACTGTCATCCCTCGCTAACCAGGGCACGTTTGCTGTGTGGGTGGCGTTGTTGAAATTCGGCTAGTTTTCGTTTTTTTTTTGTTGAAATCAGGTGATGATGACAGTAGATGACATTCTCTCTAAATAGTTTTACACAAAGCTTACAATACAATATATAAACGATTTCTTTCCATTCATTATCAACTTTTTTTTAGATTTTTCTCTTTTAAGATAGGTAGTATCTTTTGTACTTTGAAATAGCCAATTTTTTTGTAGTACAAAGTAAACAGAAACCGTACTAAAAATCAGTTAGTCATTTTAAGAAAGAGCGCAAGATGACTCATTGATTGTTTCATGAACGAAAAGAAGTATCTGTGAAATCATATTAACAATGAATGAGTACGTCAAACGACATAGAATCGATTTTCACAAGCACAAAGCAGGATAATTGTGCATTGAAACTAGTGGAGATAGAGAAGATTTGCTAGTTTTTCACACAAATCTGCTCGGTAAACCTGAATTGTGAGATATTTCATTTATTTTGATGGCTTTTATATACCAATTATTACCACAATGTGGTATATCTTACGTAATTCTTTCTTTACGATGTGATCTGACCTGTTTTTCTTTTACAGTAGAAACTCGATTATCCGGACTAATTGTTGTCGCTAGGCATTCAGATAATCGAAAATCCGGATAATTGAATGCATGAAGAAAAGCGATTTTTATACATATGTACATAATACATAATGCTAGGTGTTTATAAAAACAACAAAAACAAATTGAACTTACCAACAAAAATCAATGTTTATTAAGAAATTATTAAGAAATACATTTTCGTACGTACGTATGTACCTATGTATGTGTGTGCATGCATGGAGTCGACTTGTATAAAGCTACATATTTGATCAAGGTCGGCAGTCCGGATAATCGCGAATCCGTATAACTGCGGGCCGGATAATCGCGAATCCGTATAACTGAGGGCCGGATAATCGAGTTTCTACTGTACTTGAATGTAGTCACGAAAGTTAAAATTGTCGCTTTTGATGAACTGATAAAGACACACGTACACGTTTTCAAAATACCATCAATATTAATTTATTGTTATCATTTGAAACTCTCCAAACCAGTTAATGTTTCTGTGTTGTTAATGTTGCTGCATGGCTGATTAACACAACTTTTACGTTTAATGTGAAGCCACGTTTACATCCCTGGAGGACTGTACAAACTTAGAATAGACGTATACAAATAACAATTAGTTAACAAAGGAGAGAGCAACTGAAAATGAACATAATGCTTGAAGCAATTTCAACTTCTCAGTTAAATTGAAACATAGGAATGAATGAGGAACGTCTTGTACAAATAATAATCCACATTAGGACTTTAATGAAAATCGTTTAAGTTTCAATTGGAATCATCAGAGCGAGGTTTTTTCCTAGAAAAGTGCCCAAAAATGTTGCTACATTGTTTTCGTTATTGATTTTTGTTTAGGTATTTATATACCAAGATTAAGTATCGTGTTACAGCAAGTTATGGTTCCCTCTGTATGTGGTAATTAAGAGAAAACGATGCTATAATTTTGAATGTTTACTTTACGATTGTGGATCTTAACTTCCTGACTTTACAAAATCAAATCTACCAATAAGCTATATTATGGCGAGGCAACATCTTCAACAGTGACGTCACATTGCGAGTGGTTTGAATAATTCGCGCTTGTGTTCAAATCTGCGATGCAACCGTTCAACCAGGCGCAAACACAATTTATCTGCAATGATGACGTGTTCCAATAATACGGTTCGGATACGGTGCGTCGCCAAAATATGGCTCTAGTTTACCAGCTAATATTTGATAGAAAATTCGTAATGTTGTCGATATTGTTTGGAATTAATTGAGAAAATCGTCTGTAACAAGAAAATGTGAGTTTTCTCAAGTTGTCGGTCCTTAGAGAGAAGACGAAAATTCATGTCGGAAACTTTGTGAATTCTGCATGGAATCAACTTAATTTTATTAAATTTAATCGTTACAAGTTTAAATGGCTCGACTTCTTTATTATTCTGTTATTATCACTTGATTATCAATCAAATTTTTGTCATTATAATAAATCACTTATTATTAGTGATTTACAAGTTACAAGTATTTTGCCGTCTTAAATCTTATCATTTAAGCGAGATAAGATGAAGAGACTGAAATAGGGGAATTTAATATTAGATATGTAGAACGTGATAGTGTAAATGGTCTTTCTAAACATTAGACTGATGCCAAATACGTGTATAGCAAGTTTAAATTACGGATTGGAAGTGTCCACTAGAAATACCATATTTAAGCTAGATTTGCTAATCTAAATGCAAATCTTTATTGTATTCTAGTATGTAAGTCTTAAGAGGGTTGTTGTTTTTGATTATTTTATGTAACAACAAGTATCTATAAATAGATTCAATAATAATCTACAAAGATTTGAATTTCAAAATATGCCTTTTTTCCGTTTCTTCAATTTGCTCCAAAAGTCTTAAACAGTCAATGAAAATAATAAAGAACTATGTGGCACACTTTATTAGTTTAAAAAAATTATAGTGTTGTGGTTATTGAATTCTTTCCAGAGAACCTATATATATATATAGGTTCTCTGGAATATATTCTACCTACCTAAATTCGTATTAAACGAAAGCGTAGCTTGTATAAAATTTTATCTGATTCACCCCTTTTAGATACAACGAAATAACGAATAGCCTGTTGCGCAACTCGAATAAAAAACCTAGCGCTTTGTTTTTTGTTAAAAAGAATTAATTGAGTTTCAAACACCGGTAATTGCAAGTTGAAAAAGATACGGAAATAGCTACTTCTTCCTACAAGTTAAATTTAACATTTAAAAGACACCATAAACGTGATAATAATAATTAGAATTTATCGTAGGATAGAAATTTGACGGTGAAATTTTGAACCTTGATATGTACCTTTGTCATCTTTTGATAAAAACTTTGTTAATTTATATAAAATCGTTCGCTAGTGTTCAGATTATATTATTTTTAACTCTTGCTCTTGTTCGTAATTGGTAAGAAGCTAAACAGAAATCGAGTAGGTGCTAGATTTTTCGATAATAGTAACAGAAATACAGAAACTGCAGAGGTTGCACGTTTATTGTCCTAAAACTCACCCACATCCTCCACAAATAACTAACTGAAACATTAAAATGTCTACATTAAAGGTATTGTTTTCCATTAATTATGGTTCTATGAACCTGTGACTTTCACCCCTTTGAGTTATTTTAAGACAAGTTCTAAGTGGGTTTATCTTATTCCTTGACGTATTGTAAAGGTGTTTATTTCAATATACATATATGTACCTATATTTGTTTCATTTATTTATCAATTGCGTCAAACTTTTACGGTAGGAGAATATTTTGTTAATAATTATCAATCGTTTTATTCAGGTATTAACAACTTTTCAGTTAAGACTGATTTCCGTATTTTCAGTTAAACAGTCATTGTTGTTTTGCTGAAGTTTAACAAAATCAAGATAAGTTTCATGTAAACATCTGTTACAGCTTTCCAGTAATTTTACGATTGTAGGTCTGATTCTAGTTCAAAAATTGGTCAAATTTTTATTCTATTCCACAGAAAAGTTTAACAAAAACCTAAAGAAATTTATAGAAATAATAATTTGTTAGTCAACAAAGATTTCTAGTTGATTAAATTTGAAATTACTCTTTTACAGTTTTATATGCGAGTATTTCATTATTATTACAATAGGATTTCTGCAGAAAAAAATTCGAATGTAAAAATTGTCGAGTAATATTTCCAATTACTACTCGTCGAAATTGTAGTCATCCACCCCCGCTGATATTGCCGTCGCCATTGCCATCGTATTAAAAGCAAAATTAAACGGCAACATAATTCCGGGGCCATCCCTTTGACGCAATGAATCGCCGTTGCGCGCAGCGGGGGTGGACTTCACAGCGTAGTTTCCTAGTGATTTAAGATATGAATTGTATATATGTATGTGGTATACGAGAGTCGCCAGTTTCCAAACGTGCGTAGGTTGTTGGAACAAACTTACAAAACGACGTCAGTATTATAGGACTCTATTAGAAAGTATATTAGTTGAAAGTTGAAAGTATATTATTATTTTTACATTAATGTCATGACTAAATACAACACGATGTTCTTATTACCATTACTATTATTATTATTATTATTATTATTGTAGATATTAATTATCATGACATTAATTATAATTACTGTAATATTTTAGTATACAAGATACGGTGTAGGTAAGATATCTACCTACTTGTCCCGTTCGTGGGTTGAATCTTAAAATCTTCTAGGGTAAATTGTGGCGAAAATAACAAACACAATGATTAGTGTATGCTTGTTCAGATAATTAAATAACACACATTATTCATGTTGTAATTATCTCGTTAACATAAAAATAAATAAAACAAGACGAACGATTGGATTCGTTGGTGGAAATGGTGGATGCGCCGGGAAAACACTACTCTAAACATGAAAAATGGTTATATCTCAGACATTACAATAATAATTCGTGAATAATTAGCCAGAAATAAAAGTCGACTAATCGAATTGAAAATTATAACAAATTCGTTAAGCTGACAATGCTGTTTACAAGACTTCCAATCGACTGGCGGTCGATAAGAAATAAATATTTGAATAACAATAAAACGCACTCTATACAAAATTGCTGGGGTATGAATTCAGTTTATTCGTAATTACCATTTTCATTAATAAATAAGCAACATAATTAACGAAAAAGAAAAATTTTAAAGCTTTTCTCTTTTCGGATGGCGTGTTATTTACTTAAATGCCGTAATTTGATCCTATCACAAAGGGCATTATTATTGCCATTTAACAAGTATCTATAATGAGATGGCTTCAACATCTCAATTTCAGAATTATACAAATTCTTTTCACCTTTGACATTTACATAAAAATTAATTTATTTACATTGAAATGTATCGTAGAATAAAACTTGAGAATTGGTAAATAAATCTATATAGTTACGGAAATCTAAAGTTCAAATTCTAGAGCCCTTAGAGGACACCGTATATAAGAGATGATAAATCAACACAAAAGTATGCACGAACATACCGAAAGGTCGGCAGAACTAATTGAATAATACCGAGAAGTTTGTCTTTCATAAACTTAAATTTAAATGTTTGCATTGATAAATATGTCTGAATAACTTTTATAATTCTGTTCTATATAATTTGATTTATACGGTAAAATGTGTGTTAGAACGACATTAAACCGATCAAATAATAAAAAAAAGTTTCAACATTCGAACAATTCCTTTTTTTTTGTCTGTGTATCTTACAGTAATCTGTCTGAGAGAAAAAAGAAAACGTAAACGAGACCGTCTCACGGACGAAGAGACAAACGTTAAATGAAGGGAAAGAAGTCACAAAAAGAAGTCGGGACATTTAAATTCGGTTCATTTACAGCAATAACGTGTACCAAATAAAATGAGATGAAAATGTGTACAATAGCCGTTACTATGTCAATGTTCACGACCTTTGGCCTTAACTGAAAATCACGCTATATTATACATATTACCACCAATACCAGCATTTTTACATCGTTGTCCTACCGTTGTATTCACACCCTCAGTCTCTATTTCCATCCGAAATGGTAAATATGAATAATGTAATAATAAGGTACCGGAAGCTAATCACATTTATACTTTCTTAATTTTAACACGAAAAGGGAATATAGAAAGGACGGTAATAACACAAGAAGAAAAAAAGAGTAAAAATATTTAATTGAATTTGCCTCAATTCGGTCTAATTACAATTCGATTGATTGGAAATGGAAGAGGCAGCGAGCGTCGCTCGAAATTATTAAGTTCATAGTACCTATTATTAGAATCAGAGTTACTTTGTGAATTGAATGAAAAATTTATTTATAGATAGCGGTATTTTAAATCAAATTCAAATCATTTTTAATAAAATATTATTTAAAGATAAAACCCTCCCAAAAAAAAATCTATTCTATTCGATACGAATCGACAAAGATAGTTACATTTAAATGTAAATGTAAATTAATTCTACAAATTTCCCAAGTTAACTATACTGGAAATGATATAAAAGGTCACGATTTGCCCTATTCCAGTGATTATCCATTTGCCCCATTTCTTCATTAATCAAGTAGAGGCGAGATTACTAATTCTGGTGGAATTAAACAGGATTTCGTATATGTATGTTTGAGAACTGCCTGTTCAAATTTCAATATGACTATAACGGAAAAATTCTCGTAATTCCGAATATTATAGACTAGAGTATGACACAAATTAGTGGAAATTATAATTAATTGTGTTGAAATTTTGTATTACGACTCTTCGTAATACTGTGAAATATTGATGTTAATTTAAACGTTTTTTCGCATGTAGTATTTGTCCTCCTGTCTGATGTATCATATTCTAGTTAAGTTGGGTTGTTCGTCTAGTCGATTTTCGGCTTAATTTTTCCATGAGTAATGTTTGAGTCAGACGATAAACAGAAATAATAATAATATTTGAAATAATTAATAGTCATAATAGTGATGGAGAGTGAGAGACTAATGGCAATTTGTAGACCTTCCGCTGATTTAAAATAGGGAAACGATCTATTTGAATTAATAAATATCAAAATAAAGGCAAATGTACGCATGTACACATATACCAACAAAAAGAGTTGTTTTTTCTTTAAGTATACTTACTGATACTTGAATATACTACGGATAGAAATATCTTTAATTCCTATATTTCATTCATTCATTTATATAACTTTTAATCAACGGCCACAATTTCTTCGTTGTTGACTTTTGACGGAAGTAAAGTTGTCTAATTCAGCCGGAAATGTTGAATTAAACAACTTGTACCTTTTCAAGTCTTTAGCTACAAAATAATAAAAAGTTACAGTACAATCAACTTTGCAATGCTACTAATTCTCTCATGGATAATTCCTAAATGAAGTTGTGAAGAATTGTTTGTTATCATAAAGTTTGCGAAAATTGGTTTTAAAGTAAGTCAAGAAAGAAAAAAGTCTACTGACAATGAGTGTGAACTATTGCCACTGTTTCTTACTGATATGGATCAAGAAAAGATGCAATTTTCACATAAATCAAGCTTTAAAGTTTTGTAGTCCAGATATGCAACTCGAAAATGTTTCGATTTCTATATGGTAACAATAAAAAAATTGACTTTTTGTTTTGTTTGTGATTTCTAACAGTGTTTGAACTAGCTAAAAAGTGTTCCTATATATGTGTGTGTGTGTGTGTTTGTGTAGGGCTTGATAGTGGTGGCCAGTTATGAATGGAGGGTAGAATTTGGTATAGGGAAGGACAAACAGGTGGTCTTTTTCCTTGAAGTGTTTCATGAAATGCACAGTTTGTTGAGATGTCTGTGTAGCAATTGTATTAGAGATTATTGTTGAAAAAATCTGTTAATATGTGTTGGGTGCATTATGGTTTTTTTTTACAAACAGGATCAGTCTAGAGATATTTGTTGGGTAATGCATAGCCCAATCTCTTTGAGTTGAATGGCGACGAAGCATAGTGGGGCGCAACTCGCGTAGGCGGACTTGGTCGAGACGGCGACGGCGGCCGTCGGTTCTAGCAGTCGCGAGCCGTCCCCAGCATCGTCAGCACACGCAAAACCAGCATTACTGTTTCAAACAAGAAAGGCTCGTCGCGCTTTACAACCCGTCAAAGAAGACCAATCTCCAGAAGCTGGTTGATTAAAAAAAAACATTTTCCCGTTTTATTCGCGACCAAATAACTGCAAACTAACATCTTATCAAAACCACAGAGTATTTATTTATTAATTGAATAGGCTGCGGCAAGACGCGACCGGGCAACAAGTGGCGCAATAGACGCAGGACAGCGGCGGCGACCACTGGCGACGACGATCAGATGTTTGGACGCGATGATAACCTGAGGGCGTGAGAGTGTATGCGGCTATGTGGGCCGTGGTAGCGGCCGCGTTCTGGGTGTGCGTTGTGGCCACTCCGCAGCCGCTGCACCTGGAGCGAGACTCCTTCAGAAGATCGAATAATTGGCAAAAACGGGACCAGGCCATCAGCCAGAACCCAGCCAACATTGACTTAGGACAACATATACCCCAACTGTCTGCTGTTAATTCACAACTGATGCTGAGGGCCCCCAGAGGATCCCGCCAATACGACGTCCCTCAAATTGGTAAGCACTATGTTCAAGTTTCGCAAGTTTTGTTTTTTTGTCTATGTTCTTTACAGAAATTGAGATAAATTATGCTTAAAATATTCAGTGATTTTATCTTAGTGTTCTCGCTAAAACTGTAATCTAATTCAATAATGGATGTGAGCAGTCCTTTTATATGTTTACACAGCTTAGCACTTATTCTATAATAGAAAAGATATTACTTTGTAGCAATCGCCCAAAAGTTCTAACAAGAAATCTAAACAAAAATTGCAATTATGATTCACGTATGTTTATAAACTTGATTGATTGATTTACAATAATATCCTATTATCAATGACGTCGTCAATGATTGATTTCTGAGTCGTTCTACCAATATTTAATGATTCTTTTTTATTCTATATTTATGATCCCATCGATTCCTAGATTCGAATATAATGGCGTCATTTCTTCAACATTAAGAATATTAAATACCTACTTTGAGTATTTTTATTCAACACCAAATAAACCACCTTATTTTTAGTTCAATAAACATTTTTTTGTTATCAAGAAAATTTCCTCAGTTAAATATTTATAATGAGTACTTTTAAAGCTTTTCAATTTTACAGTACAAACAAATTTGCCTGTATCGATTCGATTAGTAGACAAAGTCCAAAAATCGTTTTTCCAATAATAATGATAAACATTGTGTACCTGTTGCAATCAGTATATGGATTTACAAAAAAAGAAAAACTCTTTTTTACCTTTATCACTAAAACTAGTTTTCACCCACACAATTCTTTCAAAGCTCTTCCACCACCGGCAAGTTGAAATAAAGATATCTCGTCCATGGATTTCATATTCAACAAGAAGTATTTATCAATGTCAGTAGTGCATCCAAAGGATCATGTTTCATTTAAACGTAATATTTTATATAAAATAACGTTAGAAGCTGAACTGAACTGAAAACCGTCCGAAATTTAATTTACAACAAAACGTTATCATTCTTGCTTTTCTTATATTTCTAACTAACATATCTGAACATATAGTTGGGATGCTGGCAAATAAGAATGTAACCATTCCAACCAGTTGACAGAGTAAATGAGATGTTTAAGGATAAATTTCTCCGAATTCTGACAGAGAATATCTTCTTATGGTTGAGGCAACTGGGGCAACAAGTTCCATTCTATACACACATGAAATAGTTGACTTGGCGAGAGGGAACATTTCTTTTAAATCATGAATATTTTGAAAATTTACGTCTAAACAAAAAAAATGTCTTTGTATAGCCATTTTTACAATGCTTGATTATTTTTACCACATTTTATATAGGGGTTAATAGTAGATTATATCGGCGGTGATGAAATATTGCTTTCGTCATTACCATACGCAATATGAAAAGGTCCCCTTTCCTTTTTATGAATTTAAAAGAGCTAAATTTGATTTCTGTGTATTATATCTTTGAGTTAAAAGTGTACTTCTTCCTGTATTTGTAGGGCTGCTCGCTCAGTTGACGCTTTAAGTCTAGTTTTTCAAACTACTAAGAATTTCTTTTGGCTGGTACTTATCTGGATACCTCTTATCAATTTCAATCCATTTGTTGTAATAATTTTTGTGTCTTTATGTAGGGGGTGTTGTGCAATAAATTGTAACTTGTACACATGTTACAACTATAAATCTTGAATTCTATTTTACATTTTTCCACGATATTGATCAGGTTACTGCCTTTCCAATCTTCAAGTTCTTGTTTACTTTTTCGTTTCTTTTTCTGAAGGGTACTAATGAAAATTTTTGTTTTATTTTAATTGAAGACACGAGGTTTGTCGAATGGTGTCTTTCCCTTTTCCTTATGTATTTGGAAGAAAAACATTGTTGATGTGTGTACGAGTGTAACTCACGCCAAAAGTTCTAAAAATATTCCGTCTCGATGTTCCTGAAGTCGTGTGAGATATAGTTGTTCCGGATCCGCCGAGTTTCGATACCTTGTTTTTGACACAAACATGTAGATAACATCGATCTGACTTTAATGGCCAATGAACTTTATCAGTAGAATAGAAAATTTATATTATATGAAAATCGCAGAACTTTTAGTTGTGGAAATAAATGATATACAGATACAAGCATATAAAATCGATCTTTATAGATGATATAAATACAACAGTAATGGTGATAGACGTTTGTCGACTAAAATTTTGGTTTCTTCAAATATAAAATAAATGTGACGCGACAGGTTGACATTCGTTTAAAAGGATATACGGTGGGATTCAGACTAAAGTTAACGTCATCGTTATTTTGACTGGCTGACTGAAGATTTTCGTATTCAACCCGTAGTCGTCGTCGATATGTTTTGTTCCACACCAGTAGGTGGGTAGAAGGCCGTCAACGAATACTTGTTGGTAGAATACGGTTTAACGGCCAAAATGGCCCTCATGAATTGAATCTCATTGATAATTTTGAAAAAATAAAGCTTTAAATTAAATATAATTTCATGACATTGTACAATTGTTGACGGGATATCTTAGAAATTTGACAATCGTGTGAAAAGAACATATCGTAATATACATATTTCAAAAATAGGCTGTTCATGTATAAATAAAAATCCACGAGACGCAGCATTCTATAACGTTAGGGAGCTTTTGAAAGTGTTCAGAAAGGAAATATTTTATTTAAGACACAACGGTGACAAAAAAATCATTCTTTTCATTTTACATTTCTCTTTTTTTTTGACAAGAAGTAAACATAAAGATCAGAAAAAAAACACAAATAAAAAACGAGGTCTTATATAACTTTATTTACATAGAGAATTTTCGTCAAGCAGCTATAGTATTTAATGTTTAAATATTCATGAGAGGAGAGAAACGTTCTCAGCTTCAACCTTCTTGAATTAATGAAAACGGATATCTATTAGTCGGGTTACTGATAAAAAATTTGTATTCCATCAATTCGTGTTGTTGTTGTTGTTGTTGTTGTTGTTGTTGTTGTTAAATCCGCAACTAAAACTAACTGGTGTATATTCTACAATATTCAAATTCGGTTGGTTTTAGCAAAATTATCGTGAAGAGCAAAACCGTCGTCCATAAATGTCGTCATATCATTTTTATGATATTTTCAGATGAAATGAAAAATATAATAGATTTGTTTTCACAATTGTCGGGCGTTTTCACAATTTAATCGTCGTTTCGGTTTTGGTTTTGCCGTCGCGACGTTTCCAATCATTCCACGTCCACTTCTATTCAACAAAAACATCCGCAACGAATACAGTTTAGGGGTCGATATTCACCCACATTAACTATACATTATTGTTTTATTTTTACTGTGTTCTCTCTATCTATCTTGTTCGTTTTTCCCCGCATTTTTAAAATCAGGTCAAAGGGTGTAACCAAAATAGTCGAAACATTGACAGTTTTTCTGGTTATGTTTATTTATATATGAAGGACATACCACTATAAACACACAATATACCATAACAAAACCAACAAAAGTTGACCAAAAATGGGGGATTTGTGGAATGGACGAAGAATTATTGAGGACACAATAATTCAAATTTAATTCACCAAAGTTTTATTGTCCATTTACTTTTTAATATCAACAATTTTAATAAAATATTCCAGTTCGTTGACAAAACCGAATTTACCCCAAACTTGTTAAACACATTTTCATGTTTAATGGAAAATTTACTTTACATCCCTCTTCCACAAATAAAATCATGCCAATACAAATCGTTGTCACAAACGAGTTTTATAAATATCGACCTTATTCTTCTATTATTTATGTTTCTTTTGATCTGTTTTGACTCAACAAATTCGTTTTTGTTACACAGAAATCTATTTCTCCCCATCAATTTTGATCTATATTGATGGCAGTTTCTGATATAAAAGTTGCAGTGTAGCGTGTATGTAAGAAGCTATATAAATTTCCTTTTAAACATAAACAGCTATCAAGGGGGAAGAAAATCTGTTTTTAACAATATATAATAATTCAATTTTCCACCAGGATAATTTTGTTTATACTCTGAAAAAAAAAACAAATCCCGAATCTCTAACAGTACAACATATGTTTCTGAATATCGTGAAGATATTTCGGATTTAAACAAATAACAATAACCAGAGCAGTCCTTTTACAAAAAATATAAGTAATTTTCCAAGATTCTGGATAAAGATATGTATGTAATACTGTTGTGCGTGTGTATATAAGTGCGAGTATATTGGAATTTCATGGATTTCATAAATGGATTTTGTCTCTACCAGGAGATTCAAGGATTTGACGGATTTTGGATTTTTTTAAGATACGGAAGCGGATTTCATTCATGAGAGAACGAACATTGAAATTTTGTTAAATCACAATCTAATTTTCTACAAAATCTACACGGAACAAATCCCTTTCTTATAGGTACACATTATTCCTAAGTATTGTTATCCCAATTACAGTACAAATTTGAATGATTCATAAATTTCCTTAAAGCTAATAAATGAAAACTTCTAGTTGTTGGTTGCTGTTTTTTTTTGTTCGTTTCTCCTCTGGCCTTTGTTAATTTTTGAAAAGGTCAAAATTTGGACAACCACGATTTTACGTTGACTGAAAACCTGTTGTTTTACTTTGTTTGATGAAAAACGGTGTGTCTGAAATGGCGTGTTTCTTTATAAATTCATAGGCAATGAAGCCATTTCCTGTAATTAGTTATTCTGTCTTCCTCTCTGTCTCTCTTTCACTTGGGGTGTTATGCGTGTTCTGTCCACCCTATATTTCTGTCCTGTCTACGTAAAGTAAGAGTTTCCTTGCTGTGAGAATTAAGGCGGTTCTTGTGTTATCTATATATATTTTTTATAGATATATATATAGTAATTAATCCGTCATCGTTTATTCTCTTTTTTTGTCGGTCATTTGATTTCTAGAAATAATTCCATTAGGGTGTGCAGTTTTTGTGTTGGTGGTGGAAAAACACGTATCGGGAGCGGCTCTTATGTGTGTGTATGTGTTTTGAAAATTGACGCTTCTTTCTAACGATTATCCGGATAATACCAATTATTACCCAATTGTGTAATGTTATGTCATAGAAAAAGAACAATGTAATCCCACCGGTGGCAAGATTAATTGGAAAATAATTATTTTTCAGTTTCAAATAAGATTTTCTGATACATCAATGGGAAATATCATAAAGTCCTGTAAGTTTTCTTTTACCTTTGTAGTAGAATTTGTCATTTTTATGATTGTTCAGTAGTACTTTTTTAACCTTACAGCCATTCTTAAAACTTTCCAATTGCATATCGTCCTTTCTCAATGAAAAATGGTTCAAGTAATCTCTTTTATAATAATTTGGCGGGCGTTGTTGGAAATTTCGTTCACCCCACATCCCCCGTTACATACATCCTTCATTGTCAGAGATATTGCGTCACGACGGCATTGAAAGAAGAAAAAAAAAGAACTCTCCCTATAGCTAAACGTAGGTATCCTGTTCGACGGAATATTGCCGGTGAGGAGACGTACAAATTACATTCGTATGCCTGACACTATAAGAAAGGTGTTCTATTTGCCATCATTTTTCAAATCCTGTTATTTTATGTTGTTAGAAATAAAATTGTTGTGACAAATTTAAAAATAAACTAATAAAAAAAGGTAGATGGGAAATTCACATTGTTTGGATTCAGTCCTTTTCCGTATGGATTCTCCATTTGTAGTGCGTGTAGGTAGTGAGTGAGTGAGTGAGTAAGAGAGAGACTTGAGTAATGGAAAACGTCTCTTTATCTCAATTTGTTAGTTTACACAAATATATTACTGTTGGTAGTTAGTTGTAAATAGATACAACAACAAAGCAAGAGAAAAAACAACACCGGACAAGTTTCCAACTAAAACAACAAACATCAACTCGTATAGAAGGGAAAGAGGCTCTCCATTAACAGTAACTGTTCGCATAATTTTCATATTCTCAGGTGTACATCAACGCTGGAACAGGTGGTCCTTTTTACAATTTAATACACACATAAACTATGGTATTTTTAGTACGACAGCAATGGGATGGGTTGTGGTAGAATAATCTGTGTAGGGTGCAAAGAAAGTTTTCCATTGAGAAATCGCATGCAAATGGAGATATTCCCTTGTGGGTAATAATAATACACTATACCTATCTACCAGGACGTTGTTGTTTTTATGTGTCTGAGTCGCGGTTTTGGCTCAGTACTTACAATCAAACAAACAAATACATTTCGATTTAATAATACAATTCAGTGGGAGTCAGATAATAGAAAGTTTAACGTTCGATAAAACTCATTTTTTTTTCTTGTCAATGTTTCACATAGAAATCTAAAACTTACAATTAGAAACGATGAATAATTTATGTGTTGGAAATAATTTTATTAAGTATAGATATGGAGGGTAGTTCATTGATCAATCTACAATATCTCGAAAACAGTAATTAAGTTAATTCTAGGTTTAATGTCTCATGAATTGTTTAATTCTATAAACGGCTCTGTAACAAAATTTAAAACGAAATTATTAGTTTCAGAAAATAGTAATTAAAATTTAATAATTCTTATATATTAACATATGCCAATTTTCCCACAAATGATTGTCTTAATCGAATAATTTTATCGTTAAATTCTGCAAAATTGATAATGAAATTATAAAATAAAATTGATTCTTCAATTACAATAATAAGAGGATAATAACTTTGTTTTGTGCTGAATTATTGAGAATGTCTGTAAGAATTGTGCCACCTGATTCATTATAGATTCATTCATCGATCGATTGCAGCAAAAATTCTCAAGCCACAAATGGAAATTAGCTTGAACGGAGAGACACACACAAGAAGGAAAATGTGCCGCAAGCCAATTGAAATAAATATCTAAATTAGTAATCGCCGTTTTTAGTAGAACTTATAAAAGTTTTAAAGAAATATTGACTCGAACGTAGAGGAAAAAAAAGACGGTCAACAAATTGAAAATTTAATAAATATTTCATACGCGTTTTTCTTACGATTGCGTTGAAATGTTTCCGTTTCGTATTAATGGAGTGGTTAGATTTCACCATGTCTAACATAAATAGTCCCCGGAATCAAAGCACACAAACACCTAGGTATACCGGAGACTGACAGAGAGTGGAGGTCTGGTAATAAGGATTTATACGGTTTAGAAATGATCCTATTGCGTTACAGATTTCTAGTCAAGGTCCGGTATACCCTTATGTTCCATGATCTTGTCAGCAACTAATCCTTATATTCATTATATAACACACATTGTCGACCTCTAATCTGTATAGACATTGTGATAATGACAAAATTAAACCATTGTCTAAAATTGGATAAATTGTGTGCGAATAATAGGGACGGTTGAGCAATTTCATTGCATACTGTCCGTAATAACGATAAATTTTGTATTGAATCAAATCACCGGTAGATATCAATAGAGAATTATCATCAATTCAAAATCACCGAGTCTATGAAATAAAAAAGGCGGCAATAAGGATAATCAGTTTCTATAAAAAGGTTTCAACACACATACACACTTGTGTTGTCAAACAAACACTTTATTTAGAGTTTGAATCGTATAACGAAGAACCCTTTTGATAACGAAATAATTTAGAGAGGAAGCCTTTAAAATACTACCATCTACTCTTGAAAAGTTCTCTCCCTCTCTATCTCTCTTGTTCGTAATCAAGCTGTACGTCAAAGTGGATTTATTTGAAATGCTACTGACAATAATCGTTTTTTCGACTTAAGTGAGTGAGAAGTTGTTCGTTTCGAAGCGATTTTGTCTGATAAGAATAAGAAAATCTTTTATCACATAACATCACAAAAATATCACAACAATTGCTTTAATCCCGTAGATAATAGAATGTAAAATTTCCAAACAATTTTCAAATTAATCATTCTATTTAATGAAATTTTGTGCTTTATCCACTATCAGCTTTTCTTTCAAAGAGAATATACGTTCTAAGAAAATTGTTTATGTTTGTTAACAATTTCAAATTCAGTCAATTGTGTTAGTGTTCACCGAAAAATAGGCAAGACGTTGTTACTTTGCTTACTTCCGCCCTTAACTGAATTTGGTAAATTCATGTGGGCGTCATACAAACTACCACTACCTATAAAAGGGATATATGAGTGTGTGTATACATAAATATACATATATATTTATACAGTCACGGTATATACATCAGAGTAACTTTAAAACCAAATTGTTGTTCTATGAATAATGTAAAATTTATTGTGTAAAGAATACAATATTCAAATACAGTAAGTATAAAACAATGGCAAAGTTAATTTGAATAAACTTAACGAACGTTGTTTTATTTAATTCTTGTCTACATGTTGTCGCTTGTTTTTTTCGCGTTTCGTTTTTTTTTTCTTTTTTAATAAAAGCAAGGGTAATTAAAGTGGATCTTTGTCAGGCTTATTTCTTATACGAAATATAAATTTATGGAATTTGATAATAAAAAGGGGAAAAAATGACGATAAATTAACCAACCCTCACTCTCACCCTCTATTATTTTGTCTTCTATTCAATAGATTTTCGTATTTATTGTTTCATAATTTCTGCCTTATTTATTTGTCTTTCCTCTAAAACGAGTACATTACAAATATCAATAAAATTTGTCCAAACGAATAGACACGTGTTGACAGAAGTGCGATAAAATGCAAAAAAAATAAGAAAAACAAGAGGAAAACCATTGAGGGAACATATCAAATTACATTGATTCCCGCTAGGCGGTCGGTCGGGCATATTGAAGGAAGTATGCCACAAATAACATAGAAAGGACGCATTTATTTCTAAATATAGATCTTATATACCTACACACAAAAGCAACTTTCTTTTTGTTTCATCTAGTACTCAAATTTCTCGACTTTGTTCCTGAGGAATTACGTAATTACGTTAGTATTACAGAACATTTCAAAAGGAACATTTCTATTTCCATACCAACTTGTGGAATTTACAGAAGTCTGGTATTGTATGATTTAAAGCAGCATAAAAAAAGCAACTTTATTGATATTTCTATATATGATATATTTCCGCCAACATCGACACAGTTAGCTAAATAAAAAAGCACTTTGCAATATAATTTTCTTGAAGAAATGGAAATGGAAAAAGCTGTTAACTGTTCGTATTATAAATACAAATAATATTTGTGGTGGTTTTATTTTTATATTCATTCTGAAATGTTGGATTTGGTTAGAAATTATCAACTGTATTTTATTGGCATATTATTATACGATAGTATCGTACTTTAATCAAAAGCTATCATACAACTGGATAGAAAGCCACAGGAAAAGCACAACACATAATCAACGAACAGTTTGTTTTGTGCATTCGATCTGATGGAATCAACAAGTTGATTCATTGTAACCATGCAGCTATTTCCCTAATTATCAATTAGTTTATATCTGAGTGATCAGCATCGGTCAATTAATTAATACAACTCCCATAATAATTTTTTCTATTAATTGGACGATATTGAACAGTGTCTACCGTTTTTGGTGGATGCGCCGGGCGAATACATTTACAACTTCAAGTTCAACTAAAATTGAATCCTAAAACATATCAATATCACATTTTGCCCTTATTGTGTGTGTAGGTTTTATACCTGGAAAGTTTGCAAAATAATGCCCCCCAGTGTTGTTGTGGACCATTCCAGAAAATAAGGGATGCCAATAAAAACGCTACCGTAACCGTTGTTTTTGTTCGTTTGTTGTGTGTTATTGCTGTTGCTATCGTTACTATCAAAATACAAATTTGTGAAAAAAGCAGAAGGAGAAAAGAAAAGCAACTAGCACATATATTGAATTGGTTCATTTAGCCAATATAGTCGGCCATCTTTGGTGGTTCAGTCAATAACTATGTGAGTTTAGAGATTTAACAATAGTCATAAGTACAGTTCAACGGTCGTTCTATAGCGTTAGTAATACGGATATTAGCCATGTTTATTGGCTACATTGGCATGTTATCGCAGATTTCCGTATGAACATGTCCGCCTCCTTGTATCATATGAGTATTAAAATGGGGACAATTCGTTGAAATCTACTACCACCCAAAAGTTTTAGTCGACGCTCTCTGAACTCGGTTTCTCTCTATGTTACAAATATCTCAAATTAAAAATACATGTACAATATGTTAGACAAATAAATACGAATTGTATTGTTTCCTAATTGAATTCCGCTTAAAGTGGAGTGGATTTTTTCGGCACGCCTACAAAGAAAAATGAAATTTCCTGCCGAAACCGTTTATTTATTCAAAGTTTCCGTTTGAATAATTGAACAAAACTGAACAAGAGAATAAATAAACAAGTCTTTGAATCTCCTCCGGAAAATCCCCAACTTTATCCCGAAAAATGTTTGATATACAACTGTATCCGGACTTTATAAACAACACATATATACACACATTTTTCTGTACTCGCACAATCGTCAACATTACATTTTTGTTGTTGCTATCGATCCCCTGTATTCTGGGAAGATTTTATGTTTTGATATGGTAAATAGTGCAGGTAGATGCATCGAATTTCAGTCCCGGAGGTAGGTTTCGGATCAATACGGAACTGGTAGAGGAAATCTGGCCCGACTGGCGACACATAAATAGGAGACACACCGGCCCCATCTCAATGCCGGATCATTCGCCTAAAAACTATGTACCAACAATAACAATCATGATCATATGATAATAAATTCACTCAAAAACATAGAAAACATATAAATCACTAATAATCAACTGAAAATGTTGGTAAAGGAAAGAATCAGTTAAAGATTAGAATTAAACTCAAAAGATGTTCACCCTAAAGCGGTAGCTTTCTTTGACTAATCGCCATTTAAGATCCGTTATACAATTTTCATCCAGTTTAACAACGGAAATGGAGATTTCCAAGTTGATAATGTAAAAATATATTAAATGCAAATAATAATTGTTTTATCTTCTCAGTTCACAAAAGCTTTCAGACAAAAACAAAATAACTTTTTTTTTAAAAAATGGAAACATATTTTTTATTTTTGGATTGTTGACGACATATTTAATATAAAATCAACAGTAAAAATACCTTACAGAGATCAAAATAATGGTATTTTATAAAATTCAAGTTTAAGAATTTTCTTTACTAAATACAAACACGGTAATTAAGCGTACTAGCTACAGACGAATGTTGAATGTTTTGGTTTTGTCTTTGTATGCTTCTTACAATTATTAATTATTCTAACAACGTCTTTCTTTAACAAACTTTCAAAACAAAGACTTAATGATAAATTATCTTCATTATATTTAAATGTCAGACAAGAGAAGTGTTGAGATCTGTCTCACTCATCTCAATCTATTTTCTCTAACATCATATTTTCCAACTAAAATTGAAAGCTTGTTTTGTTCTAAACCACCAACGCCTTGAATCTATCTACTAAAACGTTGATTATATACATATTATCAGTGAACGATAATATCAATATTAAAGCAATTCCAACGATTGTTTATATTCCTTAATTGAATGTACTTAGTTCAAGTACTCAGGTGCTACATGTTTCTATTGTTAGGTGTTGGAGTGCCTCGAGGACAATAGACCTTACTTGAAAACCTATTGTTAGTAGATTAGTAGTCGAGAAGATCTACTCGTTTATAAGTGAATTTCAGGTATTTTCGACCTGTAAAAATGTAGTTCAACTAGCAGATGCAATTTCTAAAAGTACACAATATACAAATTGAATAAACCAAATTGAAAGTGTTTTACGTCCATTGCAACTCTGTAAATGATGATTTCATCTTTGGTTTTCTCTCTATTCAGCAGCATATAGAAACTGTCAGGTCTTTCAATAGAAGTGTCGTCGTTCGAAATACCGGAATCAATCTTGCAAAGCTAGCAAACTAATCTTTTAGTGAATGAACCCGGGCGATTCACCATCTATCTTGTCCAAAACTGTAGACCTTGGATTATGTCATCTTACCAATGTAATATAAATGCAAATGTGATCGAATTTTTGGTAGGTAAGTAGGTAAAATATCAGAAAATTTAGATATAACTTTCTAAACGGTTTATTTAACCACCATCAGTTGTAAATAGTCGATCAATAGAAGAATCTCCAAGTGGATTATATTCTTTTATATTGTTAGCCGCCTACATTGGGACTATCAACTTTATAAGTTTGATAAGTTTTTTTTTGTGTGTGCCACAACGATAAATTTGTTCCAACTTTATAATATTCAATAAAAATCGGACCTTCTTGGAAGTGATTTTTTTTCCCCCGATTCCTCGCAACCGAATCTCTAAAGACTGTATGTTAAAACAGGCGTTCTCCGCAAACAAGCTCCAATTTTTTGTTATAATATAGGATATATGTATCATCCTACATTATTTCTTTCTGAAATGTATTCGTTCTGTAACCATGGATGATTATTTGAGAAAAATATGATTTTCGACAATATTTTTCCACCACAATTGACTAGCTATCAATATATGTCACTGTTCAAAAGCAATAAGTACGGATTTGATGCAATAAAGAAGACCAGGAGAGCCTATTTGCATTCATATCACCTAATCTACCTGTTTTTTTCTGTCAACCGAAAAAAATATATGGAAAAAGTTTCGAATCCTTTTCCATACCGTGCTATTAAAAATCCGACAGCCGCTCTCGCTGCTGCTTGTCCAGGTGCTTTATTTCGTTCGAATCCAACAACGACGACGGAAACAACCCCTTTAATACAATTTGAAAAAATATAATTCCGGAAGTT
>JAZBHA010000087.1:7354-17552 GCA_037464855.1 Iselma pallidipennis | reverse complement strand
CAAACAAACCGAAAAAACTCTATAATATTGCAAAATATTGGTGAGTCTGTCGATAAAAGACAACCATTGTATACAATTCAATCAAATTGTTAAAAATTAAATAAAAGAAAAAATTTTGAAAATGAATACGTTAAAGCCTGTTTGTTACAAATTTATCAACTGTTAAAAATATTGTTGAATATTTTAAAATAAGAATGGCAACTAAACTTTTAAAACCGTCTCGACTCGTTTAATTGTTTGGAAAGTAGTAGGTACACTTAAAAGGAAGTTTAATGGAGAAGCCCTTTCAACCAAAAAAAAAAAACCACTCAACATCAGCCACTATTTTGCACCTATATCGTAGTTATACAAAACAACCAAAAAAAAAGATCATAGAAAAATCCAAAAAAAAAAAAATTAATTAACTAGATGTAGTTCATTATAATTAGATGTGGCATTGTATAACTATCTAAATATTAAATAATAAAAGAATCGTGCTTTTGATGTGAATTTTATGATGATGCACTTATACATTTGGCTGATGTTCATATATATATTATCAAAAAATAATAATAAATAAAGGGCGAAATTCAAACATTCTACAATCAAAAATACGGAGGCTGGGCCGTTGTTTGGAACACAACTCACTACATTATTTTAATTGTAATTCATGGAACCAAACATGTCAATTAATGGTATCGGGCGATGATACTTGCATCATCCTGAGCCACCGAAATCCATCAATTGACATCATTCCTCCAATAATAATAATAATACTAATAATAATCTTGATAATAAAATATATTTGGAGTAGTTGACGGAATTCTGAACAACGGTTTTAACATTTCTGTTTGTAGAATGCACTGAAAACGGTTTGAATCATTGATACTAGATAAGGAAATAGAAAGATGGATGTTTTTCGTCTAACAATGTTGGATTTGTTTTATAATAAATTAAAAATCAAAGAAACAGACGCGTATAGCTTATGAAACTCTACAATAGAACACAAAAAGTATATTTATTTTTGTACGTATTGCTGTGGTCTAAACTAGAATTTCTAGACTTTTTTCTGGGGGGAAAATATCCTTCTTCAATGTGCATACGAGTCGAGACATATTCGAGTCGGCTCTAATTCTATTTATTTAATTTCTCCGTTATATATTTTTGATTAATTGAAAACTATACTATCAAGTCTGACTGTTTACGTTCCATAACAACCCAGTTAGAACTGAAAGATTTTCGTTTTTGTTAAGGAAAAAAAAACCGTAAATGATGACTCGATATAAACGAAATATCGGCCTACAATTATTAAAACTAGCTAGAGGTAGCTTGAAACTTGAAAAAAAAGACACAAACTATTTTGTTTATGGTGCAGTTGCAAGTGTTTGTGTCCAGTCCTCTTATAACGTACATATTATAAAAGGAATCGATTGTAGAACTGAATTGAAAACATCATAAGAGTCAATAACCTCTAATTCGGATTCGCATTAATCATTTTCCGGAAAACTTACAAATATGAGTTATTTGAGAGAGAGAGAGTAGTGTTCGTTGTTGGAAATTACTATACGAACTGACATCGAGTCCGGGAAAACTTGTAGGGCCATTATTGGAGCGAATGAGATAGATATATATTAGAAGATAGGACTTTGTCCAAGTCGGTGCATACAAGTAAACAACATTATTATTATTATTATTATCACGAAAAACGATGTTGTTTTCCTCCAATCATGACAGATAATGGCAGTCACCCTTGCAACTGCACTAAAGTGATACCAACAAAAATTGTATTGTAATAACAAAACAAAGAGGAAGATTTGTAGAATAGGGAAATAACAGACCCTTGTGTTGATAAGAGATTATTTTTTCAATTGAACGAATGATAAATTAATTGGTGAAGAATTATTATTGTCAAGTAATTAATTAGATGAGAGAATTTTTAGATTTTAGTTCATTCTCAGGGTCAAAAGGCATAATGTTCCATGTTGTTCCCTCCTTGAAAATTTTTGACGAGCAAAACTTGTAAAAAAAATATCCACACACACACACACTTACCCTATTGATATCCTTCCTAAATCGGCCTTCCAAAAAACCTATCCGAATCGTATCTATTGTCGCCACCTCTCGGATAATAGATAGTAGTTCGGATTCGATCCTTGAAAGGCTTTTTCAAGAATCGTTCCTGACTATATAAAAAAGAGATTTTTCTATTATATACATACATTATATAAGAACTGCACAGATGCACTAAAGAGCACTCTAAAATGCACCAAATTATCATTTGATTTTTTCTGATTTCTATTTTGTTTTTTTTTCTGTTGAATGCACGAAACATATATGGTGATTTGTCTGTATGATGATGTTTAAAAAAACAAAAAATGTTGCAAAAAATCAACGGCCAAGCCGAGTCTTTTAAAATATGTGATATATTCCTGCCACTGGAACTTTAACAGTGTTTTTTCTTCAATCTGACTATTGAATATTTAATTGTGTGTGTGATTTTCGTCATGTATCTACACCGGCAGACTCCTTAAATAACATTATTTTTTTGTAATAACTTTTTTGAAGAAGAAAAAAAATAAAAGGAAAGATATGTAGATACTGATCATTATTTTTCTACAATTTTTGTCAATATTATTATTAATAATATAATTGAAAAAGTAAAAAGTATATAGATATATAAAAAAAAAACTCAAATTCTAGTCAATTCTCTAGTCGATATTTTAAACTAAACGAAAACCAAAGTAATAATGAATTAATATCAGATGTAACTTGCAATAAAAATTTTTTGAAACAACAACCTAATAAGATTTAAAAGTTACTTTTTAAAATCGAGTTGATGGAAGAGACACAATCACTTGAAACCAAAAAAAATATTAATTAAATAAAGAAAAAGTGATTTTTAAATGTAATTTTTGAATATTATCGATATTCTTTATTGATATTTACGCTTATTATTCGATAAGTTCCAATGATTTTTGTAAATATGTTTTTCAAAAAAAAAAATATGTATAAAATTTAAATTTATTATAATAAGTAATAGTTGGATAAAATAAAAGATTTAAGGAGTCCCGACACGGCACCTGCACATAAAAAAAATCTATAAGTATATTAAAAAGTAATAAATATATTCTATAAAAAAATATTATTATTATTATGAAAGATACTTATTTTTTATGTGTTTAGTTTTCAAATCAAATCGTAGTAACTGTTTCATATATGAATGTTTATATTAACAAAAACCATTTATTAAATAATAAAAACAACCAAAAATGCACTGATCTCTCTAAAGAAACAACAATTTTTTTTGGGTACATGTGTTCTATTATTATAATTAGATGTCACCATGCACGAACGCACAAAAACCAATGGGAAAAATCCAGGAAAACCACCACCCCTAAGAAAATGTTTTCCTGCATTTCTCTCATTCATATAATCGCACTACTAGTAGATTAGCAAAAAACAACACAATTGTCGCAACCAAAATTCCCGATCCTACTCCTTCATCCTTTCACCTGAAAAACCACCCAATTATTGACCCAAAATTGATTAAAAAATAATAAAAATCAATGGATCACCCGATAGGATCTCCACTGTGTTCATCTATATAGGTGTTCTTACACTAAAATTAAAATAATAATAATAATAATAAATAATGAGAAAAAAAATATGTATATTATATGAAATATATTAAATAGTAAATCTGACGGCCTAAATATTTTTATATTTAAAAAAAGAATTAAAAAAAAAATCATAGACTTTGTTGACTGATCAATTTTTGTGCTTGTTATTATATATTTTTTGTCCTAAAAGACGCCAGGTCGTCCCTATAGATTATAATGACGATCAAAAAGGGAGAAGAATTGAAGAACACTGCGAGGTACACCTGGAGATCTCTATCAGGCCAGCTATCTCTCTATATATGTAAATGAGTATATTTTACTATTAGCCTATTTAAAAGAAAAAAAAATTGTGAAAAAAAAACAAGAAAGATACAAAAAAAACAACACAGTATGATGTACAATATTATACGATACGATGTATTATATTAGATATCGGAGGTGCGCTATTTGAGAAAAATGAAAAACAAGAAAATGATAACAAGCAGAGTGTCCATGGGACATCTCTAAGAGTATGGGGTAAACTAATATCTATCCTGATACCTATATTATTATAAACAGTAAAATAATTATAAATGTACAATAAATGCCTCAGCCAATAAAATGGTCTTAAAATTGTCATTATTTATTTATTTGTCAAGTCTCCTCCAATAGTAGATTTAAATCTCCCGCTTAAAACTTTGTGGGTGGGGCGTCATTAAGTCGTTGAGGACTGCGAGCTGAATACCAAAATCCCCTTCAACGATGGCTTTGCCCTAAATCTCCTCTATTATGGGAATTTCCATTCAATCAAATTAAAAGAGAATTTATTGTTGAAAGTTTAAATAATAAGATAAAAGTTTCATTACTCTCTATTGCACTACTAAAGTGCAAAGTTTTAATATCCTTTCAACTTCCAACTTTTACATTAGATTTTCCACATGGATATGACTAGAATATTGTAGACAGACTTAATAAAAACAGCACTTTACATTGTTGAACATTTTTTTTCTCGAATATAGTTTTTATTAAAAATCAACACAAATAATTAATCAATACTGAAAGAAAAAAGATATAATTATCATTTAGAAAAAAAAACATTGAAAATATTCAATTTATAGTGATAGAGTCTTTTTATTTTTAATAATTCTCGTTTTTTTCTCTACTAATTTTCTTCGTTTCCGTAATGGTCCAGTTAGAATCTTCTTCTTATCTTCATCACATTTTCCTTTCTGACTAGAATCAATCAATTTTTGATTATTATCATCAACAATATCACCATTATTATCATCAGTTTGACTAGATACGTCTACTTGAGTTTTTTCCAGATTTTCAAATAAACGATTTGGTACAGGTAACGGAATGGGTAATGGTATTGGAATTGGTAATGGTAAAACAATGGGATAAGGTACGAGAATTGTGGGTGGTGGTAACCAATTACCCAAAAATTTTCGATGTTCACTACTATCATTATTATTATTCTTATTATTATCATTATTATTATTCTTATTATTATCATTATTATTATTATTATTGAAATAGTTCGATGGTAAAAGTCTTGGATTCATCGTTGATGGTTGTGGCGAATTATTCGTGTGAGTATTTTGACAATCGGTCGGTGTTGTGATTGTTGTTGTTATTGTGGTGACTGATGTTGTTGCTTTCGTTGTTGTTGTGACTGTTGTTGTTGTTGGTGTTGGTGTATGTCGGACACGTAAATCTTGTGGCATTTCGTTGCAAAATTTCTGTGAATTCGTTGATGTCGCTACCATTACCGGTGTTGTTGTTGTTGTTGTTGTTGGGGTCGTTGTTTTCTTTTTATTTTTCTTTTGCAGTCGAGTTCGATGCCGTTGTTGTTGTGGCTTCAAATCGACCGTTTCTGGCGGTACTGACATTAATTTCGATACAGGCGCCACAGTAATTAAAGGTAATGGTGATGTTTGTTTATTTGTATCCAACTTCGGTGATACAGATGGTGATGATTCTGATTGTATTTCAGGTGATTTACACTTTTTCAACCATAAATCTGGTGTTATCAATGTACCACTCGATGATTCATCACCGTGAAGATGTGGATGGATTTCTAGATGGGCTCGAGTTTCACGCCAAAATATATGCATCTTGTATTGATTCAAACATTTATCGGAACAAAACTGTAACTGTGATGAACCATCCTGGAATAATTAACGAATTATCAAAAAAAAGGAATAGGAGCAATCAAAATTCTTACTTGGGAATCAACATAGGAGACAGTATGCCGCACATGACGGCACCAATCACAGGTTTTGTTCTTTTTGAAATTGGCTCGACGTGATTGCGAAAAACACAATTCTGAACAGAAGACAGCAGCAGCTGAAGATAAAGCTGTTGTCTCGTCAACAGTTTTAGCACACCATCCACAACATTCTGCTACAAGAACAACAACAAAAAATCAAAAAAAATATATAAAATTTATTTGTTTGTCCAATACATTCGTAATATACGTATTCAAATTTCAAATTAAATCGATCTAGTTACGTCATTCCGTCCAGATTTGTAAAGAGGATTTTCAAATTTATTTGGACAAGTTTACGAATTATTAGAAAACAAATGCAACATGTTTGGAAACGATCCAAGTGAAGTTCAAGGGAGGTCATATGTTAATAAAAAGGACGAAATAAATATATAGATTGTCTTACGTGTAAATTTTCGAGAAAATCAATATCAAATAAATTAATTTGTTAAACGAACAAAGTTACCTACCACCAGTCCGAAAATATCATTTTGTTAGAATCACGATGTTAATTAAATTGTGTAAACTTTTACGGGAACTTTACGTACAAAAATATCTTGTTGACGGTGGTAAAGCTTTCGTAAAAGTACTTTCAATGATTTTAGTAAATTCAATCAATACCGGATTAAAGACTCGTGGACCCCGGAGGCAAAATTTCTTCATGGGCCTCCAAAATGAAGTCGTGACTGTAATGGTTTCTTTTTTATTTCTAGAAATAGTGGAGAATTTGTAATTTTAATAATTTTCATTGCAAAGATGAACCCGAAGCCCACGGGGTCCTGATGCAACTGCGCCTCTCCACCTCGATTAATCCGGCACTGATATCAACTTTCCATTACTATCAATAGCTTAATGTTATAGTGTTTTTAAAGATTACGTTGAAAATAGGAAATAATTGGCAAAGATTATTTTCAAAGAATGTTTATATTTGAGCTTTTAGTTTCGTCATACCATACGGCTAGTGTTTAATTTTACCAAGATTTGTTCTATAATGAAAAACTGATCTCGAGCCAGATTTCAGTTTAAAGATAATAATTACAAAGGAACCAAATAATTTAATCTGAAATAACAAAAAACTAAATCTACCTTTCATGTAAAAATATTCAAACTATTTTTTTTTATTTATTATTGTTAAACAGGAAATTCCTTAAGATCTTTGTTGAGGGTCAGTTTCAAAATCAACTTTAAAGTAACTTTAGTTCGTAAAGTTACAATCTAATTGTATTGTAAGCCCACTGCATGTTTGAAATAGACCAGATCAGGCACATTACTAGCAAACAAGTGTGTATAAACATTTAGGCGAAAGTATGGACTGAGATTGTGACTTTACCGGTTAAAGTTGATTATGAAACTGGCTTTTTATTAAGAAGACTAAGCAACACCAGAATAAGAAAAGGTTTTAACCAACAAAACTTTGAAAACAGGCAGACACGGCTGTTTTATCCATTAGGCACCTAAGGCACGGTGCCTAGAGCCTACGAAAATAGGATTAACAAAATCAAAATTTCAAAATAAAAGTTTATTGAACAACAAGGCGAGTAGATGAATACAACAGTGCCTAGGGCCTACGAAATTGTTAATGCGGCCCTGTGGACAGGTGCTTTTTGTCCTAATTATGTTAATAATAACGATAATAGACCAGTTATCTAACAATCACCCAAAATTCTCAATAAATATCGAATTTTGACAGAGAAAAATCACTGAAATTCAAATTGAAAGGTTCAAAGGAAACAAAAATAATATTTTTAAATTTGAACTTTGTAATAATAAAGTTTTAAGTTGGAAACTGAATTGCATTTTGTATTTCATAGAATAATTTTATCGCAAATGTGGCTTTTAAAATATGTATTGCCAATTGATAAAATTCTTTGATTATTAATAATTTTTTGTTTAATGGAAAAATCAATGATTAATTCATAAATGTTTCAGATAAAAGATTTGTTAAGATATTACAGTAATTACTCATTTTCTTGTTACTGAATATTAGTATAGTTGTGTATGTATGTGTGTATTTTCGGATATAAAGATATAAACCGACCCTTTACATTTACATACATACATATATCACACATACACACATACATACGCACACACGTGGCAAAAGATCAAATAAATGACTACTCATACTTCAAACTGTTTTGGGCTGTTTTTAATGATAAACAAAGAGAGATACATTAAACAACATATAGTTACAACATAATGTTGAAGCAAGAAAGATAATACATATAGCATACTAAACTAAGTATAGTACGAAACGAACACGCGCAAGCTAATATTACACCGTCAAACATCTAGAAATAACCGCTCAGGATTATCTTACACACATATAAACAATCCGTCTGAAACCCAATTTTCAGTTTCAGCCCTATACTTATTGTTAGTTTAGAAACGGTAATCACCATTAATCCCTTTGTTGTTACATTGTGAAAATTTTTCACTAAACAACCAAAAAATGTTTGTTAACTTTTAGAGGGTGATTGAATACAATTGAAAAAAAAGGGTTGGCGTTTTCCAAGAATTCCACCCCCTCAAATAAAACCAGTCTCACCAGTGCGAAAAAAAAATACAATTTCTATCATCAATCAGGTGGCAAGTATTAATTACAATTTTAAGCGTGAAGTCAATTATAGGGAGTAACAGGATGATCGGCAAACGGATTCCTGGAATCCGGTCTTGTTTTTTTGATCAAAAAGAAATTATTGACGAAACATCACCATAGAAATAACCAATATAAATTATAATGATACTGATAGTAAGTATCACGTGTAAATAGGTACACAATCATTTAACCAAATATGATAGGAGAGGAAAAAGCACAATTACGACGAACAGGTTGTTTTTTTTTTATTTCCACCCGCCCTGATAATTCTAACGAGAGAGAAATTCGAACTGGTTTAACGTTCTTTCCTGCGATAATTGCGATCATTTGTTCGTTCAATAATAATGAGGTCTACAATAATACGAAAATATAATAGTTGTTATTATTATTATTACTGTTGCAATGTGAATTAATTAATACAACCAACTCTATTGATTAGTTTTGGATTTGAAAAATATTCTGTAACTTACTGTTGGATTTCGGTGATTCTCTATTCGAACTGTTACTGCCTGAATTTGGTTGATAAGAATGTAGAGTTTTGTCTTCACGATGATTACTTGTATAACCATACCATCCCAACAGTTCATTCATGGCGGTTTCAGCAAATTCCTGAAAGAAAAAAACAACCCAAGAGTAACCCACAAATTTATTTGACGTTTTCCGATTGTAAAGAAAGAGACTGGTGGTTCGTGTCTACAATTAATTAACTCACTGATATCTAGCTAGATTAAATTACACTGGATCTGCGACTAGTTTACGTATATATCTGTTTCATAATTATAAAAATTCTATATTTTACGTTTATGGGGTTTACAAGTGAAAATTCATGCACGTTATACTAACAAGAATAAACTGATAAGGGCAGAGTTTTATGGGGTGTTTAACTGAAAACTACTTGCTCGGTTTTTGGTATTGTCCGATGGAAACCTAAGTATTTTACTCCCTTCCTTGTACATTCGTCTTATGGATCTTCCTGTTAGGACGATGGGTACATTTCGATGGGACACCCTATATATTTGGTATTATTGCTATATTATTATGGTCATTTTTCCATGATACGTATTGGATTTATATCAGATTCTAAGTATAGAATGTACATACAACACCTGGTTGATACTACACATTATAAACAACAACAGGGAGGTGTGTTTGTATTTTAGTAAGTTAAGAGAAACTATCAGTTACACAAGCTGCAATACAACCACTCATATTAAAACTGCATCAAGGGATAGTGTATAAATGAAGCTGAACATGATCTTACATGAGGAATGAACCTCTAGTCGGGGATACAGTTTCAACGTGTTGCTTTTTTTTTAGTTTCTTTCAAGAGAAACACGTATACAAGATACAATTATGCAGGAGAAAAAATACAGGAGATCACTACCACGTGAAACAAAAGCTCTTAGAATTTTGATTTCGAACGATTTATGTACGAGTAAGTTAGGACAGTGAACTACCACTAACTCTTTAGGTGCAGGTGTGATAAAAGATTTTATTTTTCATTTCCAATAAACTCTTACAATTAGTCAGCAAAACTATTTTTCTAGTAATTAAAACTAACAATTAGATGATTTCATAGTTTTCGAAGAAATTTGTTGTTTCTTTTTGTTTCAAAATAATATTTTTTAAAATGGAAACTATTTTATCCGTAAATAGAGAATAGATTTTCAGCTAGTTAATGTTTTAATGCACACACACACACACTCACACACACATATACATATATAGGTTGGGTCCTGTAACAGGATACTG
>JAZBHA010000086.1:121562-141116 GCA_037464855.1 Iselma pallidipennis | reverse complement strand
CGTTTTTTGGTGTATAATTAATAAATTTCTATCAATTACAGTGTAAATGGATTTGATAATGAATTTGTGTAGAGTAGGAACAGACGAAATTGGAAAGGTTCAAATTTAGTCAAATTGATATCCACACAATTTTATAATATAATCCCTCTCTCATTCTATCACTCTCTCTATATCTCCCTCTTATTCCATTTTGTATTTTGTGTGAGTGATGCTACAATTTCTCTAAATGGAAAATAGATCCTCTCTTTCCATCTTTCTATCTATCTATCTCTATAATTCCATATGTATTAGTAAATATGTATATGTGTGTGTATGTGTGTATATGTATCTCTGATTATGATACATGATGTAGCAATTAATGCAAACTATATCAAATTCAATTAAGCCGGCTCTAGTCCGAACATTTGCTTTGACCAACCAATGCATTGCAAATCCTCTCATTAAGACCAGCCTGCCTGCCTGCCTGGTCCGGTCTGGCTTGGCCGGGACGCCGGTCTAGTATTGGGAAAGGGCGGAAAATCACGCCGCCCCTTTGTTTCACCAATCATACATGGTATTATTGCACACTTAAATCCTTATTTTCAAACAATTCCAATTGAAGCATTTTATTGTTCTGTCATTTTCGATTTGTGGTAAAAATGATGGATTTTTTTGACAAAAATTTGGATAGCTGTAGAGTAGCCGCTTCTTCTAAATTAGGGTAATAGGATAAGTAAAGGTCTCTCTCTCTCTCTCTCTCTCTCTCTATGTATGAATATATTTAAGTGGGATCCAATTAATATGTTAGTGTAGTAAATTAAGCTGTCTGAAGCATTTACGCAAATGCATTCACTTTGGCAATGGTATAATTCTATATATAAGGAATCTTCTCAAATGTCACATGTTATATTAAACAATGTCACGAAGTCAGTTTTGTGAAAATTACATTAATGATCCAACTAGATAGAGTAGTAATGGTATAGCTGTGGCAGTACATACACGTATACTACATAACATAGAAGTGAAGTAATTCTATCTAACTTGTAGATATTTCGAATATGGTTAGCTACGATCTACGATTACATACACACAGGTCTCTCCGAACTATTTAATTCATAATTAACATCTAGGGAATTCTAATGCAGTTGGAATTGGTCGGATGGGGTTGATGGAGTTAATTTCAATTCGATTCGATTTAACTCTCTGTATCTCTGTCTCTATCTGTCTCTCCAATAAATCTACTACTCCACCAAATAAAAAAATTACATCGATTTTGGCAGGGGGGGGGGTCGTTAAAATAATTTTGACCCCCCCCTCAGTTTTTTTACTTAATCCGTTCCAAAAGTTTCAAGTTTCAAGGATTGATTTTGTTCGAATGGCCGGTTTCCACCATCGTTAGGAGATTGTTGATGTGATTTGTAGACATAAGCCAAAGTCCCTTCTCTAGAGAGATTCTCTAAAGTAAATTGAAGTCTAAACATTTTAACTGAACGCGAGGGGGCTGGGGGTGGATGTAGGTATATATGCGATGTAGCAGGAATACACGCGAAACAAGATGATAAAATAAAGAAGAAAGAAGACGAGAAGAAGAAGAAGAAGATGACGTAAAGGACGAGAAATATGTCAGCAAACATTATTACAAATGTCAAACAGAGATCGTCTTCCATATTGGGGAAATGTAATATAAGAAATGTGACATTTTGATTTATTTATATAATATTTTTCGAGTTCGCCAAAGCAAATGGATACAAGCCCCGTAAAACCAACCACCCATCCACCCATTTACCTTCACGTAAGTATATACATGTACACACATATACATATACATAAAGTCCCCCTCAAAAACGTTTCCCGGGGTTTTTAAAGTACTCCCACATTATCTTAAAGTCAATATTTGTGAGGATTTAATCTAAGCAAAAGACAGATATTGTTTCCGCAAGACATTTTCTCAATTAATGTTGAAAATACAGAATTTTCACGGAAAATTACCAGTTGAAATCGTACCGATTATATCTGTACAACACCTTTAGTAATTACATTAATGTTGATGCTCATAAATAAATAGCTATCGAATTAGAGTTGACTGTGCAATTAATTAATCAGTTAATTAGCAAGACTGGTACAGACAGATCAAAGTTAGTTTGAGGAAATTTTGGGGAAACCGCGCGCACCAGGGATGTTAAGCTCGTTTCCTGGAAATTCCCTCTAGGGAATTTTAGAACCTTTCAAGGTGCGAGAGATATCATTGATATAACATAATATTGGCCCACATCAAGAAGAAATTTATTGAAATTCCAAGAAAAATGCAAAACAAGGAAAAAATCTATACCTACATACACAGATACAAGAATATTTAAAATCCATATTATAAGTAAGGGGAGGGATGATTTTTAAATTCTCCCTTTAATTTTCCATTACGCAGCATCACCCCTCGTACGATTTAAATAAATAATAGCCTCTGTATTTATGATGTGGAGAGACTCTTAAATAAATAAATACCACAAGGCGTATGATAATATGGTAATACACGTCTTACAATCGCGTCAAGTATAAAAAAAAGTAACAACCCCTCGATGTAACTCAAATCATCCCTTATTTTTGCATCATTTTTGTCTGTGTATTGTTTTTTTTTTAGGTATAAAAATCTTTCTGTGAGAATTAAACACCCTCAAAACCGCTATTAACGTAACCAAAAAAATACACTTAATGGATAAAAAAAAAACTGGTAATGACTTGTACTACCCTTATTTTGACAATAGTATTAAGGGGTGAGAATCAATGTACCATATTGTGAGGGATATACAGAGTGTGATTGTTAAATTGCAAACAAAGCATTTGGACGATTACTATTAAGTCAATGGTGACAGGAAGTGTGCACATGCGTCTATTTTGATGTTCAAGATTCATCCAAAATCGGAACTAGTCTTTCATGATAATAGTGGAATATCTTCCGGTTGACCTTTTCATGAACGAAACAATACTGAAATTGTCAGATTGATCGATGTATTATAACTTTCTCCCCCTGTTTTTCTACACATTTTTGTCAAAGAGAACACAAGAAGGGACCAGAAATGGACAAATGGAGTTTATTAAGGCTTAATTTATAATCTTAATTATACAAATAATGACATAATAACATTTGTATTGTTTTTTTTTTCGTATATATGTGGTATTTTTTATGGTATCAGTGATGGTTGGAATATTTCACAATATAATTTTGTAATTTATTATTAAAGTCATCTTTATATAACCGCTACTGAAAATCTGATTAGTGAAAATTTCAAATTATTACAGCTACAGACAATAACCGTCTCCTTTGTAGTAAAGACATAGTGAGGGTCCTATCAGAGTTTCGTATCTTTATAACTTCATTTTCTGCCTCACGACTAAATTACCTTAATTCCCTTTCGCCCTATTATAGTCTGGTTATACAACTCCTTAATACAATCATAAACATTGCAAAATCATCATACTATATCGTATACCTTTACGTTTACGGTATACCCATTTCGTAAATATAATTTTCAGTTAAGACGAATAGAAGTGAAAAGAAATCGTTTTTTTCACCCTACAATGTTAGTTTACACCACTGTATATAACGACTGATCAAAATTATTTGAGTCGTATCTAAGGGCTAAGACACAATGGACTTGATCAACAATCTGTTTTAAGGCCGGCATAGACGCTCCGACTTATCGTCAGTCCTGGGGCTCAGTCTTAACTGTCCAGATAATACTCTTTGTCTTATGGTACCTGCACGGCTCCCTGTCACAAATACCAGTCTTCCGAAAGAATTCTTGTCGGATGGCTGGAATTTGTGGCTTCTGATCAGTTGCCGTCGAATTTTGGTCGAGACGACAGGAAGCGTTGAACCCAGCATTAGGTCCGGCGCATATTGAGGCACAGTTCAGCACAGCGCAATGTAGGACAGTTCAGGCGGCAGTACTTGCTTATTGAGATAATGGAACCGCAAATTAGAAAAAGAGAGGTGAACTCAAGGAATCTTTGTCTAGAGAAAGAAAAGCAAACACAGGCCAAGTAGAAACTGTCATGCAGTACCGAACTGCACTGCGTGACAATATGCGCTGGTCTATCAACTCATATGGAATACAAAAACCGGACCTTACTTTGTATCACAAGATAGAATTACACTGCGTGCTAAGTTGTACGGTGTATGTCGGTCCTTAAACCAGTCGATTTAATCAAAGCGCTGCGTACTGTCCTAAGTACCTGCATCTCTACCCTAAGTAAAAGTCTTTTTGATTATGGTCCAAATTTCAGATGTAGATGTAGATTTAATTTTGAATATACACACGTAGATATGTATGTGGAGGGAGTGCATCTAAAATTTCCTGAATAATTCAATTGAAACAAAATTTTGAAATTGGATCTTGTTTTCATAAAATGATTCTAAATGGAAAGTTAAAATATTCAACAGCAATAACACGTCGACATTTATTTTATATTCATATAAAGATGGTAGTGGATGATTGTTACACGTACACATACGTACGTGTATGTATTCGTATGAAAATAAGAAATTTCATGGGGCGGAGATTTGAATGCGCCGCCGCCACTACCACCACCACCACGATTACTAACTACACCATCATGACAACGTTTGTCTCCCTTATCCTTTCTGTCTCCTCTCACGATCTCGCCACTCTTTTGTCTTTGACCAATTAAACAAAATTTGAATGAAATCATCACTACATCACGATATTTATCCTATAGAAAATAGAATAAGGAGAACAAAGATAGACCGAGAGGACGTTGAAATTTTATTCAATGAAATATTTATGAGATACATCCCCTTTTCATTTCTATACTGTATACTATACAAGGTAACAATTTTTTTTTTTGCCTTGATATTATAAAAGTTGAAAATATTATATATAAGTACTACTATATAGAAAATTCAGTTGGTCAACTCTGGTGAAAAAGAGAGGAAAAAAGAAGAAGAAGAAAAGAGCTCAAAACTTGTATCCGGGAAACTTTATTGAGGAAAATTTGATTTAATTTTTATAACAGGCACCAAAGAGAGGAATGAGTGCTGTAATTTCTTTTGATGCTTGGCAATATAATTTCTGTATATATAGTATACTCAAAAAAGTACGTTTCTTGAATGAGAATTTCATTATATCGAGGAAAAAGTTGCACAGTTGCACAGACGAATAAAGGAAGACTATTTTTTTTTTAATTCTATGTACCTAAATAATGGAACTGGTGTGTTAACGCTAAATCTAATTAGATAGAGATGCGCAATACTCTAAGTAGGTCTTTCGCGCAATTTGTGTTCCTTGTCTGTCAGGATCTAGCTGTTAGCGTTGATGTTAGCGTAGCAACTGCACGAAATTCTGTGATTAATTTATATTTTAAACACAGCAATGATTACAAAACATTAATTCAATAATTTCAATTTGATTTAATTTAAATTAATTTGTTGATGTAATAATAAAATATTACGTTGCAGAAATTAAAACGATTCTAAGAATGTTTTTTTTTTGTTCTGTTCCGTTTGGTTCAATTGAATCTGACACATAGCACCCAACATAGATAATTTAACATTGTAACGAAGCAGTAGAGTATAATCTAATGGTGCAACCACTTCAAGGAGGCTATATTTTATTGATTAAATTATTCCAATAAAACATTGTTGTTTATGAAAGACAATTGTTTAATATTCGCGAGTCCTTCACTTGAATGACCGAATTTATTAAAATGTTTGCATTTGACAGTAGTAGATTATTAAAATTGATTTAAAATTAACATTAATCAAAATTATTAATTCCTTTTTGTAGAAAAAAAAACGAATTTCTATTTTGTTGAGTATTATATGAAATGAATATTATTCTCCTGTGCAATTATTTATTACATTATATAAATAAAGTACATATAGGCGAATGTCTAATGTGGACAATGATGTTAAAACATTGCAAATTGACACTTGACCTGTTGAAAGCGCTGCTTCGCAAATTATTATTATCATTGCGCTATATCTCTTCTTGTTGAACATTCATCTTGACATAACACGAATTCTTTTAATTATAACAAATGTGGACCAATGTGTATTAAAATAGAACATGTCTCGATATATATTTATATTTTATGATTGTCTGAATATATTCGAACTAAATTCATTTATATCAATTTAAATTGCATTGTATTTAACACTAATCAAAAGACATATTGCCACATTTTTCTTTGCGATTCTTTTTTTTTTCGCCCCGTAAATCAATTAATATTTAATCGAATTTCGCATTTTATCACTAGTGTCGCAATAGAGAATTGATTAAAATTTGATCAAAGGTAATGATAATGATGATGATGATTATAATGATCAAGAGGGTTGATGATAAATAATTGAAATCGTATAATAACTAGATTAAAATGATCCACCAACCCTGTCACTGAACGTTAATAGAGATTATAGCGATATGGATCTAAACATTTCAATATGCAAATGTTGAAATATGAAATTATATAGGTACAGAATGACAGGGCCGAATCTCAGTGTTCAGATTTATTCGATTAGGTATATTTAGGAATAGAGAGTTTTTGCAGTTCATACATTGTGCATAGTTCATAGTACTAAATAGGTTATTTGTGCAATTTGCAGTGTTATCGACAACATGCCACAACTGTGTTCATCGCTCTTGTGGCCGTCGTCTGAATCCCTACGGCAACCAATCAGAAGCCACAAATTCTAATCGTCCGAACTAGATTTGGTTCGGACGGCGATAAAAGCGCTGAACACGCCATTATACTTATTTTCTACTTATATGGGTAGTCAGCTAACATTTTCTGTTATAAGACCTCAATAATGAGTATCCCAACAAAAACATTACTGTAACGACAGGCCAAGCTCTCGCGATTCCATCGTTGAGATTTACTGACTTTCAAAACTTAACATTTTCGAATGCTTGATTTTACCAATTTCACGTTTTGGTACAACTTTTAAATTTCTAATCCTCCGCACTTCTACCCGATTTTAGTGGCTGTCAGTGGAAAAGTCTAGATCTCTAGATGTTTCCCTTTGTAGAAGTACTCGATGATGATCAGTCAGTGTCAAAATTAGTAGCTTTTAGAGCCGTTTATCTTGAAAACCAAAAGAGGTAGAAACATGAAAGTCGAAAATCGGTTTAGTCTAGTGTACTTCTATCCGGAAAATAAAATTGAGCCGTCTGGTCATCTCCAGTGTGGAGATACGAAGGGGTCAAAAGTATGCTGAGTTGCCTCGAGAAAATGGTGTCCAGTCGCGCACGAACTTGGCGGGCGCACCTCCGTGTCCCCTGATTTAGAATGGCAATCAGTTAATTGTTGATCAAATCATTTGGCACAAAAAGGTGATTAATTGTAGTTACTATAAGTGAAATAGTAACCCGAAAATTTCAAGTAAAACATTTTCATATCGTTAGACAAACATTTTCATCTCATTCCATCATGGTCTCATCAACTTCATCATCTATCTCATATACCTATTGGCCAGTTCAATTTGAAATATAATTTCCAACTTGCAAATATTAGCATTTCATATTTACTCTATTTATTGCACATAATGAAAACAGTCGTCCAAATATTCATTCATTTATAGATCTTTCATCATTTTTATACGATGATTTTATTGAACAACTTTACCTTTTGGCTATGTGACGAATTTAAATTGCATAAGCACACCCATCATAATACTGAATAATTCCGAAATAAATTCATTCAATGTTGTACTGGTTGTAAAACAGTGGTTTATATTAATACTCCACCTCCATAAAAAGTCCACCATCCCCCCCAAAAAAAGAGGGTTATTTCAAAAAATTCAAAACTCATTTCCTGCGTGATAATAATAAATTCCAATTATTAAGAATAACAAGAGGAATAAAAAAGTGGAAAGAATTGTACTTGGATATCGTTTATTTTAATACAATTTTAATTAATTTACGAGTCTTTCCACCATCAGTAATTAGGAGCTTTTTTAATAATTTTTTTTTTTTTTTGAAATTTTAATTCACCGCCCGCAGATGATGCTCCCTCTCCTCTGTCTTTTAATTAATTGCATTTGAAATTGAAAAAAGATGGGGAAAATTTATCTTGTAATTATATATTTCCATCTAAATTATTTTCAATTTACAGTAGTACGACCATACTTTTTTTCCTGTCGATTGTTATTATTAATGGAAATTAAAAATCGATCAATTTCATTCGTCCATTTGCGGACATTCTAACATTTATCTACCTCTATACATATCTTTATATATCTCTATATATTTTTTCTTTCTGTCGTTCCCTCCATGTTCTTTTTAGATTCTCTAAAATGCAAATGAGATGTTAGCCAGTTTTCTTTTTGTTTGAACGAATGGAAAATTCGTTTTATGATATTACGATCTTTATGTCTCTAGTTGATGAATATTTAAGTTTGCCTCTTGTCAGAGATCTCTTTTCTTCTACTTCCATTTCTTCGTCTGTTTCGTTCATATTGTTACTACTTGTCTTGTATAATGCTAGGGATGCTTTTCAAATGTTGAATTTCAATTGTTGAATGCAATATAAACGTGAGATAGAAGGATAGAATGGACCACTTTACAGAAAGAATATAGAATTTAGATGTTTTATAGATCTATTCTTTTATAGGCTCTTGGGTCGAATAGAATTTGAATTTTCTTCCTAGCTACACAAGATGCAATTGAAGTCAAAGTTTTACATTTAATTGATTTCGCCTTTATTGTAATAAGAATTCAACTGAGGATGGACGTAGTCATCCGAAAGCGGTTTTGTGAGAATAGTAGAATTCGAAACCGGTTCTGCAAGAACTGTAGAATTCGAAACCGGTTCTGCGAGAATAGTAGAATTCGAAACCGGTCCTGCGAGAATATTGTAGAATTCGAAACCGGTTCTGCGAGAATAGTAGAATTCGAAACCGGTTCTGCGAGAATAGTAGAATTCGAAACCGGTTCTGCGAGAATAGTAGAATTCGAAACCGGTTCTGCGAGAACTGTAGAATTCGAGACCGATTCTGCGAGAATAAACAAATTAAATTGAGATCGTTTCCTGGTAGTGTCTTAAGTTTTTTGTGTTTCTATTTGTGTTGAATTCTATCGCCAAATAGAGGAGAATTTGATTAATAAAATGAATTCATGTGACATAGAAGATGCCGCCGACAAGACAATTTAGCTAATATTTTGAAATGACATCATATAGTTGATTTATATATTGAAGATTTTTAAAATATAATCATCCAAATATGATGGATTATCAAGTTAATTCTATCTAATATTTTTTGTAAGTTGTGTGCGTGTTATTATCAATTAACAAGTGTTTTAAATTAATTATTTAATAATTACTCTTTATATAGGATCTTCAATTATTCGAGATAAGTAATACATATGTTAGAACTATTTATTTGCGAATTCAACTAACTAAATAAACAATTTCTTTTAATTAAGATAAATTATATACAAGAATAGAGAGATAAATGAGAGAATTTTTTGGCCTTTTTAAAATCATCCTTTAATAACTTTGGTAACACAACATTATAAGGCAGAGAACGAAAAATTCTTTGATGACGATGATTGCTTAAATTTCATAAATTAAGACCAATTATAATATTTAATACAATTAAAAACGATGATGTCACTATTGGTGTTAATTATTACTATACGAAAACCAAATGATGGATGAGAGAGGGTTAATTAGCCCTTATATCATATTTTATTACCAACAAAACAACGAAAAAAATATATACAGTAAAATGAAACAAAGGGGAACTATGGTGGTGACCGTATATAATAGTGAATAAACTAACCTGTCGCCAAAAGGAAACATATGCGAGAATGGTGGCGGTGGTGGTCGTGGTGGTTCCGAAGAGGCTGACGGTGTTGGACTGTGCGGTGATGATGGGTTCGATGATGTTGGTTCCGGTACGGTATTGCGTAACGGTTCCGGTGAATCTCGTCCACCACTACTTCGACTTGAACATTCACGGGCTAGTTCCTCTTCTTGTCCGGTGACGTCCGGCGAACTGGTCTCTTCAATCTAATCGAAAATTTTCATTATTATTTAATTATTGATAAGTGAAATAGTTACTTTTTCTTCTTTGGCATCATCGTCGCGTTTGACAATCTCCTGGCCGTCACGTTTACGTTGTTCTTCTTTCAAACGTTCCGCTTTCCGCCATTTAGCCCTACGGTTTTGGAACCATACCTACACGAAAAAAAATAATATAGTTAGTGAAAAATTGAACTGATAATAATATAATTGAATTTCGTCTCGTATATGTCCAATTATCATTAAAGTATCAGATTACAAATTTTTCAAATTGGATCAAGGGGTCCGTAAATTTATTTCCCATGTCAATCGCAGTGTCATTTTGCAACCATGCAATTTCGATTGTATTTAAAAGGGCGCAAGGGGTGGACTTTCTCTCAAAGTCAAAAAACATCTCTATCTTCAATAAGAATAGAATTTTTTGAAATAAACGAATAAAAATGTAAATCTAATGAATACGGTTCAATTGTCTCTTGAAAATCAAAACAACAACGACAACAAAACGAGACCACTTGTTGTTGTATTAAGTTGATATGAAGAGGAGAATAACAGACAGAAAAAAAGAACGAACTGACATCCACCCTTCAAAGTATTATTTGACTAATTGGAATTTCTACCCTTTCTATTTCTGTTTTGTTGAATTGTTTTAGGCCCCCTATTCGAGAAAAAAATAGAGTCTTCAAGATTGATCTGTGATATCTAAGTATAATACTACAATAAAGCTTTTCCAATTTTTTTTTATCTTTTGGTCAATTTATATGGACATAACATACCATATATGATAGGGTGGCAATTTCATATGTTGTAAAAATATAAAAATAGCACAAGACATTGGCCAATAAGTGACTGTAATATGACACTGGATATGTCGGACCCGGTTTTTAGGTTGGGTGGTTATCCAAAACCACCAACCAACACTCCAGGGACTTATCCGGAGAGAAAGGAATAATAAAAGTACACAATATATAACACAAACGACAACGAATGAAAAGTGAATAGAATTGAACCACCTTGTTGTTGGAATTGTGGTGGCTTTCTCTCCTTTTTTTGGTAATACAGCCACGTGTCTGTTTCATCTTCATTTCTGTCTCAAGAGTTTAACGTTTTCGTTTCCCTGACTCAAATATAGAGAAATCAAATTTCAATAGTATTGAAGTAGAAAACTTGTCCGTTTCTTTTCATTTATCTCCCAATAAATGTCAATTTTCTTCAGTGGAAATTTTCAAATAATAATAATAATAATGATAATAAACGAAATGGAAATAAAGGAAAAGAATCCGAGTTTGTTATTTTCTGTTCAGAATTTAGCGTGACTTTGTGTAATTCCAGTTAAATGCGTCGCCCTAAAATATTAATAAATGCACTAAATAACCGGTGATGCATTGGTCTCTTTATTCAATTTGAACTCTGTTTAATTGCTTGTAATTAATGTATGTGTTTTTACATACATTAAAAACACTTTATAACAACAATGTTCTCTATAGAACCACACACACATTCGTTTATTCAGAGATTTCCCATCGTTTCAGTTTTCTGTAGCAGTTCATTAACATTTTTAAATTTATATTAACTTAAGTAGTTTCATGTAAGGGGTGGGACTTTCAATTTTACCATAATCAGTAACATTTCCATTGAAAATTACACGTATAAGAATCCAAAAAAAAAAACAGGCAGAGATTGCGTAAAGGAAAGCTTAAAAGCTGTCGTCAAATGAGCGGATTATTTATTTTAATATGATAAAATGTCGTAAGAGACAGGCACTTTGCCCTGTTTTATGAAATCACTCAGGAAAATGTGTGTGATTAAAACGAATTTGATCTCGTGGAAAAGCCTACCAAAGTGAATTTATGTTTAAAAGTGTATTAGTTCGACTATAACGACGACGACGATGATGATGACGGCTATAATGATGATGACGGCTATAATGATGATGACAGGAGAGGTAAAATTTTATAAAGGGGAAGGACGTACTCCAACATGCCTGCCTGTAAAAGTTAAATGGTCACAGATTAATGTTTGATTATTTTAATATCGTTAAACTGTCGAGAAATGGGTTATTTTGAGTAAAATCCGATTTTATCCAAAAAGTATCTAAGTTATATTTGATTCTATAATGTGTACGTATATATACAACAGCCCCTTTTGATAAAATACTCAAGAGTTGGAAAGGGCGGACACAACGGGGTGCAGTACGTTATTATGATTGCTTACTATTGCATTGGGGGCGGTGAAATTCAATACCGCGCCTTATCTATAACTATTCTATGTCATAAACATAAATGAAAAATTGCCGTGAAAGAAAACTAAAGGCAAAGAAGAATAGAGGACACAAGTTTTTCAGTCAGCTTTAGGGCATAATTTGATACACATAGATGTGCACTAAACAACAATGATAACAACATGAAGTGGTAGTTGTGATAGAGGTGTGGATTAGATTCCAACAGCAATTAGAGCCGACTAATGAGCCTCTACGGACACAATTATATACAACCCTCATTGTGTTGATACCTCTACACACCTGACCAATTATACAATTCGTTCGGTTGAAAGTGTACTCACAGAAACAAATATAACAAGCTAGAAATATAGAATACACATTTTACCTTATCTCTTATCATTTCACATTTATAGTAGACAGTCGGTTGATTTAATTTACAAACAGAAGTAGTAACTATATAGAATTTGAGGGTGGCTGATTTGTAATAGGATAGAGAGTCACCCTTAATTTTCGGCTTTTTCCAATTGTATTTAGAATAGATGAAGAAAGACAGAAAGGGAGAGGTGTTGGGTGACTCGTTATACGCTTGTTAGGCATTAAATTAAACCATCGATATATACGAACACAATACAATTGAACTGTTTTTATATACATACACACAGACACACATAACGCATACATACAATACAGAATACATTCATAGAAACACTGTCGGGGATTAAACCTAATTGGACTATTTTCAATTCAATGCATTTCGAAAATTTAGAGCTATTGTGTGACAGTGTGTGTGTGTGTGTGTGTCTACTTCATTTTCAGGCTAATTTGTGGAACTTTGATTCACTAGAGAGTAGATTTCAGTATTTCAGGAGGCAGATTTTGAATCAATTTCGAGTAGATTTGTTTGCATTGCATTTTTCCAACTCTCTGTTCTTAAAGCTTCAAAACATACATTTTCGAAACATAATTCGCTTATTTTCCGATTCAGAATCTACAAATTTTATAGCATATCCTTCAAATCTATCCCTGAAAAAAAAACTGGATAATATTTCAAAAAAAATAGAATGTACGCCTTCAGGTCAGGATTGATATTCATTTGTTTGCCCTAGGATTATTCAACCCTCTACAACATACATTTATACATATAGTATAGCTTGTTATAAGGGTTTTGTGGCGGCAGGTTGGTTTATACTAAAAACCTCACCCTTGTTATAAACTGGCCGGGGTGGGTGAGTGAGATTGGCTGTATATGTATTGGCAACATTATTGCAACATTGTATTAAATACAAAAGGGTAACATCTGTTGCGGTTTGTCAAACAAACTAACTGTAATTATGGCTTAGATAATCGTTTTTTTTTTTGTTGTTGATGAAGGGTTATAGAAAAATTGTCGAATAGCTTCAAGGGGTAGTTAGAGAAATGTACGAAATTTTATGATCGTTACTTTCACTTTTTACTGATTTCTAGCGTTTTTTTCGCAGTAAAGTGAAAGAGATTACCATCTAACATGTAAGGATAAACTGTTGTGACAGCCAACCTGTCATCTTTGTCGTCATATTTCCAGTATTTTCTTCAACAGGAAAAAATTCCAACTCAACTCAATTCCCGTTGACAATTATATGTATTATTATTATTTTTTTTTTGCTGTTCTCACCTGAACTCGAGCTTCAGTCAAATTGATCTTCATTGCCAAGTCTTCACGTGTGAACACATCAGGATAATGAGTTTGAGCGAAGGCGCTTTCCAATTCTTCTAGTTGTTGTAGAGTAAATGTTGTGCGATTACGGCGTTGTTTTCTCCGGACGAAAGTGTCATCATGTATGGCTGGATGGTATGAATAACTTGTATCTGGACAAAAAAACGTAATTACCCTACATACACATATATACCGGGTGTATAACGCTATTTCAGGTCAAAATAGGCAATGGCAATATTAGAATTGATAATTATAGACGCTTTTGCTTAAGTTATTAGCACTCCCGTTGAAGCAATTACTTGTATTTTCGATCCATTTGACCTGAAATTGCGTTGTACGCCCGATATGCAGATATAAAGATCAACTGGATATGATTAGGTGTCGTTTCATTGATAATCTCATATCTCTATCTGTCAGTTTTAATTATTTGCTGATTTTGCATTCTATTTGGTGGACCGATCTAAAATGGAATCAACATCATCATCAACAGTTGTAAAATCAAACGTTATTCTATAATCTCACATTGGAGCTTTTTGTACAGATTCACCCTCTCTTATATTGAAACTGCATACCATTATCCTACCACCATATACAAAGTGATCTATAAAAATGGTCAAGTGAGCTTTCAATGACGTAACGAACGTATGTCTACACTTAATCACTTTTCACTAACCTGTCATATTGAGTTAGGTTAATGTTAATGACCTGTGTGTCGGGAAATTGAAATCGCTATCTATATACGTATATCTGAGTAGATGGCGTTACGCAGTAAGCAGCTGAACTATCACGCATGTAATGACATACGTTTGCCATGGCCTTGTCACACTTTGACCATACATTTTGTAGATCATGCTGTACATACTACAATATGTGTAAAGCAAATTAAAAGGATTAACACTCTGTGAATTATCTATTTATCACAATTTTTCAAGTGTTAGATAGAATTTGTTGGATTATACCTAGACCAAGTCACGGGTAGGTGGAGGGCAGTACAAAATCGACGAAAATGACCGCAAGTCAAAAAGTTGGAAAGTTGAAAAGTAGATTTTTGCCGAAACAAGATAACTCCATGTTGTAACACACAAACTTTGTTAAGATTATTGGGTTTATACACACATACACACACACATATATATACTATATATATAGACATATAAGTCTATAGAGTTATATAGAATAAGACTGGTTGGCTTAACAGAAGAGACCACACCAAATAAATATTACGAAGTTGAACTTTAGCGCTAAAACTATTTCATAGAGACGTGTGTCTATTTTATTGTCAGATTCGTCGTTGTTATAAACGAATTTTCCCTGTTTCAGAAAATTTCATTTTAACACATATTGTAGTTAATCGATTTTATTATCTAACAGAAGTAGAAAAATACTCAAGAACTTCTATATTGAATTGCAGGAAATGTTAAACAGAGCTGAGAAGGATGCATGACTACTTTTGAATTGGTTTTCCTACTTTTCTTGATTTTGCATTCGAATTAGACTAAAGAGAATCCAATTGTCACTAACAATAAGGAAATTTTTATGCAAAAGTCATTTTAATTGCAATTCAAAAATGAAAAGCTCTTAAAACGGATTACTTGTGGCCAACTAACAACAGAAAACACAACAAATCCTTATCACTTTTATTTTACATTTTCTATATTAGGTAATACTAATTTTTTGTCATTACTAGGTGTCTAGTCACACAAACACCCTCCACCCTGTATTTCAAAAATAATTTTAATATCGATCGATAAAGGGCCTGTTAAATATTTGATCAGGTTTTGAAATAAGCGATGTTTGTTGTGCGCGGCGGCGGCGGCGGCGGTTTTAATTCGCGGGGAACAGAACAGATTATAAGATTAAATATACAATTTCTCTGAATTAAACATGAGATTTTAATTAATATATCCTCGGTATGGCGGTAATGTAATTTACTTGATATAACTGAAATTAAAGTTTACTGTTGCTGGTTGAGGGTATTTTTGAACAAAGTATAATATTATTCGAGTAGATTTTATCAAAAAAAAGTTATCATCAACCATTATTGAACCTACAATTGAATTTTAGCGATAATGTTGTAAAGTTTTAATGTATGATTTATTAACAATGACGGTTTTGCTTTCACCTAGTACGGTGGGCCTGGTACTGAGGTCGCGTGCTTTCTGAGGTCATAGGTCAGTAATCCGCTCTGTGATGATGTGATTATCCATTAATTCATACCTAAGTTCTATATATCCGACTTGTCATTAAAATTTCCATTGTTCCAGTTGACACAACAATTCAACCGATAATTTTTTCCTCTATTTCTTCCATTCTTTTTTTTTGTCTTTAATAAATAATAGTAAGGAAATCAGTCTCTAGAGATTTATAAACTTTACCCTCACCCTACCCACTACTATTACCACTAGCTAAAAATTTGACAACAGTCAAATAGACGGAAGGGGATTGTATTTTATGTTATTATCGTATTAGTCTGACCTTACTTTACTATTGGACTGTCTGTTCATTTTGAGGAAAACTACCGAATATTTTTTGACAACCAGTGATTATCTTGTGTTAATCTGTTATTGGCAGATATTGAATTAAGATAGATGCGCTATATATAGAAAATGATAATTATTATTACTACTACCGATGTACTTACAAGGGTGTGTCGGTGTAAAGGGGTACTCCAATGTTGGTAATCTGGGTTGGGGAGCGCCCGGGTGTAGGGCTGGCGGGCAATGGTAACAGAACATGCCTCGACCTCCCCCACCCCCAATCTGCAAAATAAAACCACAAAAATTACTACTATTTACAAGACATGTTAACAGTTGAGAGTCCTGATCAACTAATTTTTGACTAATTCTAAGAATTTATAATAGAGAGTTTGCGGTGTGGCCCATTATAACATTTTATACGATATAAACCCGTGACGGGCGGTAAAAAAGCTTTGCAATCATCTGTTTGTAAACCATCATATTTGCAATCCAATGACAGACCCTCAAAACCACTGCTAATGTAGTCGCAGCTTCTATAGTGTATCGACGAGCTTTATACGGTATGATTGTTTCCGATATTGGAGACGTATCGGAGAACTGCGCAAACTCTCTAATACCGAATACATACAATAATAACGCAAGACAAACTTTAAATAAGATAAAACCTACGCTATATACTGCTGTCGGTCGCTTCGGTTAAATTAACAGCAAATTAATTCTGATTAAGTTAACTATATTAAGTAGATACGTGACATCATGAGAATAGACAAAGAGAGAGAGAGTGAAATAATAAGAGAAAGTCAATTGTCATATCTGTAATTGTAATATTTGATAGATAATATTGTCGTGTAGCTTATATATTTTATAACAATATATAGGCATAATATAATAATGTTTGAATAGATTTGATAGCTTCAAGACATCAAGATACTACCACTATCTTTATCTGCATATGTCTATTTAACCCTAACTTAATTTAATTAGACTTGATAGGTATCGTAGGAATATACAATATGTATTGATAATATTATATGTAAATTTAATTCGGAACAATTAAAAGCAGCCCTAGTATTTGCTTTTGTATAATAATTTATTTCTCCCTTTATCTTTTATTTATTAATATTTATTATTTTATAATAATTAATGGTGATTTTTGGTTGGAATGAGATTCACTTTGAAATAAACCACTGTTTCATTATAAAATGTTTATTAATTCAAATTGTTGACGTAATTTCAATTAAGCGTAAATCTAGGCTTTAATTAAAACACTATACGTCTCTTATAGATACAATAAAATATTTAAATGTTGATTATCTTTGGATTCTATTTTGGATAACGTATGTCCGTAACTTGATACATATTTTACTAAAAATGACATTTGTTAAGATTTTTACTATTCGTAATAATTAATTATTTAATCCAGGTAATGTGTTTCATGTGAAATTGCTTGTATGAACTTCCTAAGACCCCTGTCACACGGGCAAAATCCATTGTAATTTAACGACAAGCTCAATACAAATTGTAATATTGGTGAATTGTATATACCCTGATACACGGAGGTTGCAGATAGAGTTCTGGACAGTAAATTTATTAAATAAAGTTTCACCACTCATTAATTGAATATGGTGTCCTGTCACACGGCAAATTGAGAACCAAGGTAAATGCGATCTTGGTTAAATTACAATTTATTTTGCCCGTGTGACAGGAGTCTAACGTTGAATTATTGACAGTTGAACAACAGATGATATATATTATCGACTCTAGTAACGACCTACGTCCTCCATCCATTGCCTACTTAAATTTGAATTAGTATTGGTACGCACGATAGGTTTTTTCTTTACATATTTAATTAATGGAATGTTCTCAATTTTAGTTAATATTGTTAAAGAGATAGATGTGAATATTAAATTGTTTCAAATGTCATAGTGATCTGTCTGTCTATAATATTATAATAGGTTTGAAGATTTTAGTGAATGCTCAAACCTATACGGGTCTTATTGAATTTGTATATCTATCATGTCTCTAACAAGCAATATGTCTTTATCAAATCATCTTAATATTAATACCATATATACCACTACTACATATATTTGACACATTAATTTAAATGTTATTCTCGTCAATCGAATAATTCTATTAGATCTACTACATATATACAATATATCCCTATGTGTACGACATATAAAATTTAAAATGATATAGATAAAATTAGAATGAAAAGAAATTAATTTCAACACTCATTTAAATAAATATACCAACATCATAATTGACTTGATTCGATTCATTAAACTAGATATTGTTTGATTAAATTGTAGAAGCTAATAAGTGCAGATGTTCCTTGAGATACAGTTTTTTCTTGTTTTCAATATACAGGACGAGGAAAACATGTAGACAAAGCAGAATGTGCGCAAATAGGCAATCGTGTTTCAATTGAACAGATATGTTCGTTCGTTTTGTTTTCCACTTACATAAAAATGTTCAAAAAAACTTCTTTAGAAAACAAAATCAATGGAAAGTATTGTCATTTGGTGCCCTAACTGATAAACTGCCACCCGGTTGCGACAGCTCTGGTGTTTGGGAGAATATAGCAGAGAAAACTTCCTCCTTGTCCTGTATATCTTGCTGTCTCCAGTATCGATAATCGAGTGTCGAATAACCTCAGATCCATCATCTGGCCAATAAACAACCATTGTAAAGTTGATTGTTTTCATGATTTCTATTAGTTAGCTTAATAATGGTAATAATGAAGAGAAACTATCCTTTTGATTTTATTACCATTTGATTTATTATTATATTTATATACAGTTTGTCCTTTTTATAATTGATGGATTCATTACTATCAATAAACTTGTTTTTTTATTTTGTTTTGTTTGTAATGGTAGGAAGAGATTTATTTTAAAATTAATACAAATTCCCGTTCAATTATATCGATACTGTTTTGACTCCCTAAATCTTTTTAACGCGTCGCAATTGAGTTTGCACTTAATTTACACTAGGCAGGATGTTTCTTATTAGTTATATGTCATATCCACAAACCTAATTGTTATAATAGGGTTAATAAACTAACCCAACAAAATAGTTTATATTAAAATAAATTTAAACAAAATAAAAATGACAAAAATAGCAAAAATCAAACAATAAGAATGTGG
>JAZBHA010000086.1:59028-101723 GCA_037464855.1 Iselma pallidipennis | reverse complement strand
TCCCAGATTCAGGTTGTCTCATAGACCGGTTTCAAGTTTAATCTCATCCTCTGCACAAATTTACCAGTATCAGTTAATTTAGAACACAAAATTTCATATGATAATAGGTCTGTTCCAACTAGAATACAAAACTATCGGGAAAGGTCCGAAATAGTCTGAGGCATGCGTCTAACTGTTTCCGACTTTTCTGATCTATTTACGCAGCAGTCGCAGATTTCTGAGACGATCAAATTGCTGATTCTTTGGGCCGAGGATGGACGCGGTATACTCGAAACCAGTTCTCAACTAACAAGTTATATAAGGAGGAATCGTTTTGAGTGTGATTCAGTTTCCTAAATTTATCTGTACATTTATTTATTTACTTATTTTAATAATAAATTAATATTGTAAACATTTAGATTTATAACAACATACGTATAGATTTTATGAACGCGAAGAAAAATAAATTGTTGGCTGGTTATCTTGTCATTGAAAAAGCCAAGAACCGAGAGAGGAGACTTTACAAAATAGAATTGAATAAAGTGACAATATGAATATTACATATTCAATAATTTTAATACAAATGGGTGTGTGTGAGTGTATATATCAAATAATCAATGAGATGATGTCATAAGGAGGGTGATTTATAATTTATTTAAAATCGCAAACTGGTGGTTTGACCTGCCGCCCGTCGTCTTTGTCTTGTTTTAAAAAATTAAATCTTTAAATGGAAAAATATTTCTCTTAATAAATAATAAAACGATTTTATTATTAGTAGAAAGTGTTAGTAGAGAAATGTTAATAACCGGAAAGATCACATCAACTTGATTATTACGTTACGTTATTTCTATTTACACATGCCCAGTATTATTATTAGATGTTATTTTTGTTAGAGCGGCAACCCAAATTATTCCGATGTATTCTAATACAACTATGTACATTCATTAGAATCGTTTATTTAGCAGTTATTTAGGGCTAGGCGCGATCTTCGATATCGACTTTTAAATTTCATCGAAATATCGAATCATTGATCACTATCGATGATTATTAACACGTAGGCATATCTGGATATAAAGCATAGATAGTTGAGACTGCAAATAGTTACCCATTTTTGTCGGTATTTATTGATATCAAAATTTTATTTTATTCTTTCATTCGGCAATTTTTCAAATTTCTATAAAAATGGTGTGATGACAATGATAATTTACATATATATGTGGGACGTTCAATGTAATTCTGGGAATCTTAATTTTACTGTCAAATTAAAAAAAAGGATTGGATAAAACAGGAGGGATCTTCCAGGGATAGATTAATATTTTTAGGGGTAGCTCAGAATCGTAAATAAATAATTAAATAAGTACATACATAGGTATATAAATTATAGGCAGGTATTATGAATTAATGTCCATTTAAATGAAATAAGACTATTTAACGTTGTTGTTAGTGATTCCAATGCTTGTTAATATTACAGCTTGAAGAAATTTATGACATATCAGACAACTACATATTATGCTTTTATAAAAGGTTATTGTGGCCTTTTAAACTATACGTATATGTATTCTATGTATTCTATGTTATAATAATAATAATAATAATCAGTATCCAAGGATGATGTGTCCATGTCGGCTGACTTTAATCTTTGTGTTGAAAGAAGAAATAAAACATCTTCATTTTTTTAATAAATTGCAAAGCTAAAAGAATTATGCAATAATTCATCCCGTTTTGTTTAAATTTAAATTCAATTCTTATAAATATGCAGTATTGTAAGATGATTTGTTTATATTAATATTTAAAGCCACCTACTTATCCCTAGATAAAAATACTTTTCTAGTACAAATTGTTGATGATAAACCTTGAATTTTTAATTAATTTGTCCAACTATTCCACTGGTGGCACAAACAAAAAGATTAAAAAACCTATTGAAAAATACGGCAAATTTCTATAAAAATGCATCGAGTTGTATGATGCAACTGCGAAAGATTACGTTGAATTATTTAACTTTTTTTTGATGGTGTCACTTTTTTATTAGTGTCACATTATTTTTTAATTACTCGTTTAATCAAAGGGGTGGCATTATTTTGGTCAACTCTTATCTGTTTTTTTTTGTTTGTTGGTTTGTTGATTTGTTTTCTCTGCACAAGCCGGTTTTTCTACCGTATTTCCATTCAATACATGTCGAGAGTTACTATACAGTAGCTGTTTTCATTTACAACATTCTTACTTAACACTGGAGATTTATTGGAATTATTGAAGATTTAGCAATCGATATGAGTGGAGGAGTGTTTCGTTATAAAATCCTTCAATAAAATAATAATAATTCTATTTTGTGTCAATTTACAAAAAAAAAGTAGTTTTCTTTCGGACTTCTGATTTGTTTAAAAATGAAATCTTGATGATGTCTTAATAAAGTCAGACGATGGCCAAATAAGTAATGTGATATAATTATAAGAAAATTATCAAGATATACCTAATTTTTTTGGGTAGAAATACGTGAAAAAATCGACACTAAATAATTCATATGATGATGCCTGTTGATATCATCTGACATGTTAATAAACTGTAAACAGAATCTTATCAGTTTGAAAATCTGGATGGTGTTACTCAGTCACTCATTAAATCATTGTTAACAACATTCAATTTCCATTTAAGTTTTGATCTATTTGCAATATTATACAGTGTGGTCTACAAAATTTATGATCAAAGTGTGGCATGCATGACAAACAGTAATGCCATCTATTTAGAGATCTATTCCATTTCGCCCATAGATGGAGTGCAATATTTAAGAATCAAATTTAAACACAATTGATGATTCACTGAAATACGTTAACAGAATGGTCAGCAGTGCCGGATTAACCATGAGGAACATGAGGCGCGCGCCTTTGGGCCCGGGTCTCTATAGGACCCGAAAATTGATAGCGCCTCAGGCTCCAAATTTGCTTGTTCCGGCTCTGATGAGCAGTCTTATCATACAATTTCTGCGGTGAAACTAAAAAATAGCTTTCTTTAATTGACGAAAAGCTGAGAAATTTTTAGGGCGATTATCTCCCCATTAGTCTCTATTTAATCTAGTCATAGTATTCGGCTGAATATCTTTAATTATATAAATTAAAATTCTTCGTTTTGTGTATACCTATCATGTTGAACAAATTAATGTTGTTTTTTGATAGTCAAGAATTTATTTAATAAATTAACGATGACTTGTAAAATAATAAAATATTCATTTCTACTACTTTTACATAGATAGATAGATATAGGTAATATACATATATTTATATACATAGTTGCAAACAATTTATCTTACCTTTAAAGTGTTAATTAATGTTTTACAAGTCTACGACTAACAGTTGGTAATTTGTCAGAATAAATACGACATGGAATCTAAAGTTTAAAACAGAATTGAAGCAATGATCAACATGCAAAATAGATTTCTCCTAGTCATGGCTCAAAATTTTCTTTTTGATAATTTACCGAAAAACGTTTACTTTTTTTGTCATTTTTGTGCTTCGTTTTTATTATTTTTAGTTCATAATAAATGATTCAGTAACTCTGTAAGTAGCGATTTTTCAATTTCTCCACCGTGTCTACAACATTTTAAGATCGTATCGGAACAATTGCATTACATGCGCCACTGTACTCCATCATCATCATCATCATCAGCAACTGCAGAATCATCTGATTATCCACCACCAATTTATTATAATTTGTGTTACAGAAAAACCAGTTTCCTCTTCTATAAAATTTTGTATTCAAGAAAATTTCGACTTATAAATCCAGTGCATTATTAAGTAAATAGAGTTACCTGTTAGTAATAGAGTTATGTCAACATTAGGAACAAATTAATTCAAATTCGGTTCAAGTATTATTTAATATTTCATGTTTCTATTGCATCAAGACCAAAACATCTATGCAAATAGGGCAATTAAATAGAATTTATAGCCGTGTAGTTGTAATAAATTACGAAAATAGACCAAAATATAAAGAGAAAAGTACATGCAGTAGAACCCATTTAAATGCAACACGCATAGTTCAAAAGTTTTTGCCCGCATTAATAAAAACATCTAGTAAGTGCACCGGGAATTTATGCAATATTCGTGTGCATTTAAGCGAGTTCTACTGTACATATATTTAAATGTGTTTATTATATTATTTAATTTATTCAAATAAGAGAATAAAGAAATATTGACAGATATTAATAAAACTAAAATGAAGACGTAAATCCCTTTTATTATTATTACTATTATTATATATAAAGTACATAGTAGAAGACAAAAAAAAACAACACAAACGAAATGCTTATATTTTAAAAGAGGCTAATGCACTTTATATGATTATTACACGACGTAATAATGATACCTTAAAATAAATGATTATCTAAATGTCATTCCAATTTGGGGACCGTCCATGGACCTTTTGGTTGAAAATGAGTGGGTAGATAATTGACCATATCCTCTCCCTGAGAGAGAGATAGATAGATAACAGAAAAAATATTGTCACAATCATCATCATACACTCTTTAATCTACAAAATTATAGGGTTTTTGTCTAAACTTTATTCATTAAAAATTGGAAAATCCACACGTACAGATTTGTAGATTTTAATTAAAAATACACGAATGGAAAATCAATGATTTGTTTGTTTCATAGACTTTTGTTGAGAACTGTACATTAAAACACCATCCTATTAAATATGCTTGATTGAAGTTAATAAAGATAAAAACTATTTTTAGACTAGAATTTTATTATTATTGAAATACATATATTACCACCTATTATTATCAACGAACCGAGTAATTCTATTTTATTTTTATGGTGATTACAACTAAAAAAAAATCCAAAATTTTCCAAGAAAAAACCTGTTCTCTTAAATAAAATACTCTCCACTATAGTCAATAATCAGTATTAATTAATGATTAACTTGAACGAGAATACCACACGCAATCAAAAGATTTGATTTACATAAATAAAAAAGAAATTTATGTACAAAATAAATAAAAATAATAATAAATTGACAAACTTATCGCCCCAAAATAGCCTTGATTTTTACGAAAACTGTGCCAAAAGAACCACCCTAATTATGTCCTTGTTTTATTATTATCAATCTTATTAATATTATTATTATTATTAGAAAGTATCGTATTATTTATTGATGTTTATTATAAATTTATATGAGCAGTGGGGTAATTTAATTGCAAATTTAACGAAACCAAAAAAAAAAAAATTGGCAAATTTTAACCATGATCTCTTTTCAAAGATATCATTAAATCTCCACGTAGACACATATGTGAAGAATATAAAAAAAAAACAATTAATTCTTGCCTTATACTTGGCAATAATTGAATGTTTTCTACAAAATTGCCGGTTGTTGTCGGTAAAACACACCCATATGGGACAGGGTGGATCTAGTTTGAGAGGACAGTATCATCCTTTCATTGAGACCCATTAGAGAGATCCCACTGTATAGTAATATTGAATAGAGAAACAAATGGGCAGATGTAATAGTTCATTGTTAATTTTATGTAGGAACGTCACGATTAGCCTTGATATAGAAATATAAATTTGATTTTTTTATAACTTTTTAGATAAATTGAAGTTTTTTTTTTAATTGACTACCAATTATAATCAATCTAAAAATAACTAGTCAGGTGTAAATACAAGAAAAAAATCATCTTAGGAGGTACGCCATCATGTTTCTGCTCACACCTCTTATTATTGAAATCTCAAAAATTGCAACATTGCAAGTAATTGGTACTGGTACAGAATGTTTATTGGAGGAATATTTAAAGTAGTGGTCTTACTATATGTGGTTGTTTTTTTATTAATGGAAAAAAAAATGAAATGCAGTCTACATAATATTATCTACCTATAGATTTTCTTGTACATAATATTGGGTGATAAAAGAGGCCATGGCTCTACAAAAATTAATAATAATTTTAAGGTCGACAAGAATACTTTAGTCTGATATTGGTTATTCGATTCAACCAATCAACGATCAAGTCATTCAAGTGGATTGAAAATGTCAGATTATGCGAGTCTCTTATCAAATTTGATAGGATTTTTTAAAGATTTTAATCCCTTTTTCGTTAATTTTATATTCAAAAATTCTGATTGGTATTAACGTATTGTTGTTGGGTATATAGTGTCAGGATTTTTGTTGTAGATCATTTATCAAAGTTTTGTCATGTAACATCAGTACATCAGTGTTATTCATATTAACAATCGATCATTTTGTTAGTTTTCTCTTAAAAAATAAAAAAAACAAGAAAAACGTAAAATTTCATTATAAACGATTTTTTTCTCTACCGCTATAAAGGAGTAAATTTAGTAATTACGACAACTGGTTGATAAATTATCCAACATTTCAACATTACATACATACAATTACAAATTACATTAACAACAACAACAACAATCAACAAACGAGGGGGAGGGTAGGGTATATTCTTTCAACCATAATAATACACTGAACCAAAATTTTTTATCCGTCCACCTGATCCAAATTCCAGAAGGCATTATTTCAAGACATATAACATGTCACTAGTGGAATGTTGACGGCGATGCTGCTGCTAGTTTTTTTGTATTTTCTTTCTACTTTGATCGATTCGATATAGAAACTTTCCAAAATAAAGGAAGAGAACTGGTTGCACGTCTTCATGAAAATCTCACAAGAAATTGTATGAAATCAATAAAATTAATGTCGTCTTGAATTGCGGTGTAATTAAATCTAGAAAATATTAGTAAAGTGGATACAGTAGAACAGGGCCGGACTGGATAACTGAGTGGCTAGGAGGAGATTTCCCCGGAATCAGCTGGACTTTAGGGAGCCAGCGGTGGTCTTTCAAATTTGTTTGTTCTTGCACAAAATATAGACAATGATACGAAACGGCGTTGTATAATAAGGTTACCCACCGCCAAAGTACGCCAGTCCGGTCCTGCAATAGAAGATTCCAGTTGATAAATTCAAAAAAGAATCATTATAAATACTTAGCATTCAAGTTTTTATCATATAGCGGTTGTGTTGTTGTTGTTGTTGTTGTTACTGTTGGTGCCTTTTTTCTTTTCTTGAAATAAATTACTCCTATATTCTTGTTATTGTTGGTGGTGTTGTTATTTGGTGTTGGTGTAGATGAAAAGTAATTTGTATTACATATTGTTATACCTAATAAATTATCAAGATATGTTGTCTCATCTTGTGATAAATTGAAGAAAAAAATGACCACAACAAATCATATTGCAGTACATTATAAAAAAAGCAAGAAATTAAATACATACCTATACGTAGGTATAGATAACGACTTTTAAACTAGTTTTAAATAATCTGGTCCTATTGTAAAATTGATCAATTCTAACAGCCAACTACAAGACAGCTTATTTGATCTATTAGAATATCGGAAAAAGTTTTGTAAAAGATCTGTTTATTATGAAGTTTTTTGATGGATTGTTGTTTTATATTGCTATCAGTTTATGTTCAACAAAAAGTGCATGTATCGCGTCAGTGTGTATCGTCTAGTCATTCTGACTTGGCCCCTTTGACTAAAACACTAAAATTATTGATAGCAAACCAAACATTGTCGAATTTCTTTCTTGTCTCCTTCTCGCTGTCCTTTCGAATTGATAAAAAATTCGCGATTTCCATTTTCTACCTACTTGCCACTACTTTGTCTACGATCTTCTGTTTGTCTCATTAGCAACGCTGCACACTGAAGCGATAAGCAACTGGCGATAGGCAACACCCCTCTTAGAAGCCTTTTAAACAGTTGATATTATGTCCACATTTTAGTGCAACTCCAACTCAGATTCTTTTGTCGATGAATATACAGCGTCAGATATTATTCACGTCCGTTCATAGTACTCTACGGATTGTTTGTTTTTCATATTTTCCATGTTTTATGCCAATTAACTCAATAAATCGAAGATTTCATCGGAGAAATATGTTTTACACGTCAGTTTTCCAAGGAATGTAAACGAAATCGTCAGACAAAGTTTGTCCATTTCGATTCCTACAACGCTTCGCTTCCAGCCGTCCGATGTTGTGTTTGCATGTCCGATTCTCGAATTCTGAATCGAAAGTTAGCCCCAAGTTAGATTTAAAATCGACTGTTTTAAAGGTCCCTTAGATTAGATTACATGCAATTCCATGGAGTACTGCACATTGGAGCGATATGGTATCGCCGTCGTCTGCTGAATCTCGCATGTTGCTCAAAATTAGGCAACTGGCATCGACAAGTGTTGACAAATTCGATATCGCCTCAATATGTGGTAAAGTGACGATATTTGTTGTTTCTTGCTAGTTGCTTATCGCTTCCGTGTACTGTGCGCCTTTACACTAGTATTGTGACTACTTCATTTCTTTAGTCAAAGGGACCAACTCAAAATAAGGGCCGGTTTCATAATGAATTTTATGGCGACTTTCACTCTGTAAAGTCCAGGGCCTGCGAACATCCAAGTGAAGCTATGAACTTTACAAAGTTGAAGTGGACATAAAGGTGATTTTATAAAAAATCTAAACTAAAACTGTTCTCGATCATTTGTACAGTTTCCATAATAATTTTTTTGTTGTTAATTTTTAAATTAAACAGAAATATTTTGATTTGTAACAAACATAAACACAATTCTTAGGAAATTTCACAGGTCTATCTGGAAACGTAAAACAATATCAACAATGAAAATCAAATACAGTTGAACTCGTTTATAACGGCACTCAAGTCACCTGGAAAATAATGACGTTATAACCGAGTTCCATTGTAATTTCCCCTCGATTATGTATTTATTTTAACAATTTTCATACACAAGATTGTCCTGTTTCTATTAAAAATTGAAAGATGACGACGACGAGGTCAAAACAATTCTAAACGATCTTCGAAAAGGATCTTTCATAATCCAATTATTATCCGAAACAATTATGGTAAGTAATCATAAAATTCTTTTCATTTTTTTTTTTTTCGTTTAAATCTCTTCCATCATACTTGATCAGGTGTGATTTATGTTTTAAATAAATTCTTCCAATTCGTTTATTACAACAAAGTAGGATATTACCAAGTCATATTCAATCAAAACAGACAATCTTGATAAAGATCTTATGATTGTGTGTGTCAGTTTGAAAATTCAAGAGATTCAATCGTATATAACAAGTTTTAATATTGACATTGATTATTAACAAGTTACAAATAATGATTTTTGACAATTTTCGTCGTTTTTTTGACATGATGTAACAATAGGAAAACTTTTGTATTTATGATTTCCAATTTATATTCATGTATCTTATAAGAGATTATGGTTTATAACAGTATCTGGTTATTGTCTTGATTGATTGAATAGTGTTGTTTTATTTCCTTTTTATTTATTTATTTTCTATTTACTTTTAGTCAACCTTACATATAAAAATGGATTTGTGTCAGATTAGAGAATATAGGTGTATATAATAATAATAATAAAATCACGTGATAACGAAAGGAAATTGTTTTATTGATAACAAAGTCTAAAACAACAACAAAAAAAGCTATACCTAATTAACTATAATTATTTTCAATATATTCGAACTGATAAAAATACTGTTTATTTAAAAATATAATTTATGTGGGATGTTTTATTTTTCGCTAACAACTGATTTGCAATTTGTGGCACCTTGCCGTCTGTCCTGAAAATACAATTATTTTTGGCATTGAATACCTGTTGGTGTTGTTGTTGTTAGTGGTGGAGGTGCACTCAACAACAAACAAAAATATAATTAACAGGAAATTATCCGTGATATATACCTGCAAACATTTTTTTTGACTCATACTAGATTATTTTTAAAATTCGGAAAGGTTCAAAAATATATTAGAAAAAACCGGATTTTTTCATCCGATATTATTAATAATAATAATAATAATAGATAGTTTTTAATGGTATTCTTTAATAATATACAGAGTCGTCGCTTAAAGTTTTTCATACAGTTATAATAACACACAGTCAACAGTTTATAATAAACCGTCGAACTGTGTAGTTGTTAGTTATTATTAACATATATAGAAATTTCCCGGAAATTTTCTATAATTTTTCGCAACAAAAAAGTCAAATTTTCAAGTGCCTCAACGTCGTCCAGTATTTTGTGAAATTTACCAATTTTGGTGAATGATTTTGTGTGTTTGTGTGAATTAATATAAAATTATTATTTGTATAAAAAAAAATTCCAAAAATTTTTACAGTGCGGTAAATAGAACTGCCTTATGTGCAATTGAAAATTGCCTTCTTGTTTTCTTGTCTTTTGTGTATTTTTTTTAACAATAATTTTCCACCATGATCAAAGTATATGATTATTATGATGTAAGATCCGGTTGTTCTCCGGAAATTTGTTAAGAATTATCAAAAATCGTCCAGAAATTTGTTGTTAACAACAAGAAGTGGCCTTGAAAATACAATTTTTCCAAGGTTATTTCTAAACAATACAAAATCAACTTGCTTTTCCAGGAAATTACTATGAAATTACTTCTATTAATCGTTAATTCTGATCTCTGATCGGTTATTAACTACGAGTTGTGTGCACGTAAAGGATTTTTGCCATTTTTTTTTCGAACTAACATCTTTACAATTATCCAAAAATCGTGGTCTTGGTCTACATTTTTTCTTAAAATCTTGAAAATTTCGTCTCTTACTTTCGCCTTTTGACTGTTTAAGATGACCATCTAAAGGTCCTTTTTAGGAGGTGAATTTCTAGTTACTGATGAAATTGGTCACTTGGAGACATGGTCCATTTAGGGGAGTGCTTTTGTGATTTCAAATTTCGTACACAAAAATTGAGCTTTTGCAGTAAAAAAATTCAACGATTTTGAACACTTGCTTGCTGTATTTCAGCTCGGCTTTTTAATTATTATTATTATTATTAATTTGATCTTGTTTAATTATTTCTATAATTTGCTGATTCATTCTATTGTAGACTTTTCGACGAGACGAGAGATACTCTGAAAAACCGGATTGTCTGTTTTTTTTTTTAACAGATTTCATTCTTTTATCAAAACGAACCTGTCAACATTGAGTGTCAATGTTAGATTTTAAATAATCCCAATCAACTAATTAATCGTTGGTATGCTGATTAATCTTAATTAGTTTCCAATTACTGTTACTTAAAATTATATTTAAAGAGGTGAATGATTAGACAATTTATGAATGTAATCCTCTAGTTTTCCTTGGATCTGTTTCATAAGAACTTCTCTAAAAATATATACAAGAAAATTCAACTTTTCACACACATCGTTTATTAGATATCGTCTCTTATCAAATGCAAATAAAACATCAAACGAATATTGATTTATATAAATATGTACACGATGTCTTATCAAAAACTACCTACTTTATTCACGTATTTTCAGTTACTATAGGTCTATTTGTTTAACAAATTGTAACGCAAATACTGTTAATTAACCCTAATCTATATTTTTGTGTAAATCTGGTCGCCTTTTCGATATTTCTGTTCATAGTCGAACAAGTCGGGTACTTTACGGTGGGACAGCGTGTACAATAAATCTCGTGAAAGTATTTGGAATTTTTGAATAATCTGAGTTATTATAATAAAATTGTTATATTTGTTCAACCATACGGTAAAATCTATAGAAATTTCTCGTGTCTTTGAAATTTATTAGTCAGTTTATTATTTATTATTATTATTATTGTTATTAATTAAAATTGTGTGTACTTGTGACAATTTAATTGCCGCCTTTGTGAAACTAAAGTGTCGTACAAATTAATTAATTTCCTCTTCACTCATTGATACTGATACACGTGTACGAGATATTTGACTGAACAAAGCTGTTTTTTTTATTCATTTTTTTGTCTCTACTGAAAAATTATTCTTAATTTAATCGAGAAACTAATAAGTCTTAATTATCATTTAAGTCTTGATGATGATGTTTAGAAATCTATTCAGACATAAATCTATCGTAAAATTTTATTAAATCAAAAATTTTATATGTATTTCCCGCAATTCTTAATTAAACTTTTATTATTAAATCGAGATAGGTTATTTCTAATTTTAGTGTTTTCCATCAGATATTCTGCTGAAAACGTTGTTTTTGACTTTTGTAATTATTTATGTGACTGAAATTAAAATTCTACAATATATCCAGCGTTATAAGTCATATGTTTCTAAAAATATTTCAATAAATTTACTTGTATAAACGACTCGGCGCATTACAGTGGTACCGAATCAAACGAGACTATCATGTCTTTCTAAAAAACATTTGCCATATTTTAGCGATGCAACGTCTTCAAAAGGGTTCAATTCGTTTTTGAATAAGCGGCATCCACACACTCCAACTGCCTGATGGAGATATGGTGCAAATTTTGTAAGAACAACTATGCACTAATTTATATAGAAAAAACCCACCAGACAGATTATGGGGCCCACTGGAAATTCAAAATTCTTGTTAGTTTTTTGGGTATCCTCCACCTATTGAAGATCTACTGCACATCCGACTTAAAGGCTTTTCTTAAAAGATTTGCACTATACTTGAGTCAATTGGTTTGAGTACATACATCAGGGGAGCGTGTGGCTCCATTTCAAATACGTATACGAAGACACTACGCCGACAAAATACGGCTATTAGGCCCGTTTACACGGACGTTATAGCTTGTAGGTTTTGGCATGTTGCTCTGCTCCAAAGTGGCACGCTGGAGCACAAGTTTGGAATGGAATGAGATAATATTCAACGCTCCAAAATTGTCAGAAAAACCGTCCATGTAAAGAGGCCTATGCGTAAAGCTTCTGACAAAAGGTCCGACTGTAACTCTTATAAGAACAAATCAATGCTTTTAGAAACGGTGTGAGGGTCCTGCCAATTCGGTCCCACTGTAATGCGCGTAGTCTCTAAAAAAAGTATGTATTAAAACTGGTTGTTGGTTTAAGTTCCTTCAAAAATCTTCAATAAAATCCAACGACAAATCTGAATTAAGAAATATATATCGTGACTAAAAATAACTAAAAAGAAAAATTTTGTTTTAAAAATAACGTTGATGCACGTGCAATAAAATAACATTTATAATAACTGAAAATATAAATTGAGGTTGTTTCTAAAATTGTCTGCTGTGCAGAAAATTTCACTGAAAAAGAAAATCAAAAGAAAGTACTACCTAACAGACAAGAAAAGTGGGAAAAAATTGCCAAGAAACACTGAAAACTAACTCACATTTTTGATTCGTCATTATTTTCCAGACTTATTGAAATAATACTGTGTTGCCAATTTGAAGTTTTTAGTAAAAATTTGCGAGAAGGAAACGAACGCGGTAGAGTTCAACATATGGTGACCAAGTGCCAAAAATTGTTCAGTAGTTGAATCATAATTTTTCGTATAGATATTCAAAAATAATTGATGAGGAAGAACACTGAAACAAACATGATCAAGTGAAAGTCACGTTTTTCTTTTTTTCATTACACCATCGAGATAATAATTTGATAAAAAGATTTTAAACGATAGGTAGACAGAACTAAAGGTGTGCCTACATTAACACGCATGCCAACTCGTATGTTCCTTATGTTTCAATAAATACAAAGAATCCTGAAAAAGAAAATCAATGAGAACAATAACACAGGATCCAAACAATTACAGCCTCTTTAAAAGGACTCAAAAAAGTCACTGAAAAAATATTACAAAAGAATTATTGGTGGATATCGATTATTTCTATTCCCAAAAGAGGAATACGAAGAAAAATGATTAATTGCTCAAAAATCATTGAATAAATCCTAGAATTCTAAACAGACTTTCTAATTATATAGTGAATATTTTTGCTGCAAGTTTATAAATTATTATTATCGTATATCTTTCTATCTCCTTCTTTTTTCACAATTTATCACTTGGTTAATCTTATTAGGTATTTCATCATATCTGTAATTCGAATAGACACCGATTATAGAGATAGGAGGATGACTGATATAAAAAGGAAAAACAAAATGTAAAATACGAAAAAAAAACAACAAATTAGGTTAATTATGTGGATAGAATTTATTAAAAAGGTTTTGTGTTAGGTTAGGGAGACCCTACAGCCAAATAAATAAACGAATAGTCGAGGTTAAATAGACGATTTAAACATGACAACACGTTATTGAGTTTAATTGAGTATTCAATATTTGTCTGGAAATACTGCTTAATAATAAGTTTCGATTTTATTCAAATTAATAATAGAATAGAATATTTATTGTTTACACGAGACAAGAAAACAAATAGGCTTGGTTCCATTGACTCACTTTCATGTCACATGACTAGACGTGATGTGTGAATGGACCAATAATCTTTAAGAAACGATAGAACGAACCAATGATTGTCGTTCGTCTAGTCATGTGATCTGAGTGATTTGGCGGGAAATTGAAATTTATCTTTACAAATCTGTTTATTTTATCATCAATAATAGAATGACCAGGGTGGGCTTTTTGTTGTATGAAATGGAAATTGAGTTCTATCAATAACAATCTCTATGAGTTGCTACAATTTTGTGAATAAACTTTTAAATCGTCGCAAAATCGAGACGAAAATGCCATCACCATCATCACAACTACCATTATCACCACCACCACCATCATCACAATCATTATTATTAAATAATAATGATAATAATAATTTAGAAATTATTGAGAATTTACGACGATTATTGGATGAAAGAAATCGTGAAATTAAATCAAAAAATGAAACAATTACAGGTTTAGAAAAAGAATTAGATGATAAGGATGCATTAATTAAACATTTACATAATGAAATTGATAAATTTCGTCAAGTTGTACGACCAATAACACAGAAATTAATTACAAAACAATATAAATTCACTTATAATAATATTAATAATGATAGTGATAATGATGGATTTGGTAATTTAAGAGGTTTATCATTGAATGAACCAAGAACGAAACGACAAGCTATTAGTGCTGAACCGATTAATGTTCAAGCCAATGATTTGCAAATCAAGAAAATTTATAAATTACCAACGTAAGTCCCCCTATTTTTTTTCTTTTAAACGTTATGTTCCTTTATTTATGGATATTGAATGTACATACAGAGGTGTACAATTTGTCTGATTTATTTTCCGATAAGAGTTTTATTTCTTAAATCGATGTTTAATGATAGTTCTAAACCGCTATAAGAGGTGTTTCTCAATCGGTTACCTTATTTCCCGTTAAATTTATGAGGCTTTTACCGGTATTTTCGGTTTCAGTAAAACTAAAATTGACGTTAATTTCGAGGAGTTTTTTTTGCCAAAAAATTTTCGCTCGATATTTTACAACTTAATTAAAATTGGCTCTTTTTTTCTGCCTTAATTACCTGTTGAAGACTTATTTATGTACTCAAAAATGTAATGATATCCATTCAATTCAAGCGTATAAAGTCAAAACTGTAGGCGGAGATCCTTTCAATGGTTTTTTATGTTAGCACCTACTGGATTTTTATATAAATAAGCATCCAGTCCAGTTACGGTGTTATCTGTAATCATATCAGAAATAAAGCAGTTTAAATGGCACCAAAAAAAGAATATGACTATGACTAATTCTCATTTCGTCTTTTTTTATGTTACAGTTCTCGTGAATTGATTAAATCAGCGATCCTGGACAATGATTTCATGAAGAATCTTGAAATGACACAAATTAAAGAGATTGTCGACTGTATGTATCCGGAGGCATATAAAGCTGGCAGTTTGATCATAAAAGAAGGGGATGTTGGCAGTATAGTTTACGTTTTGGAAGGTAAGTTTTTGAATTTACCGCTATAATAGGAAATATAAAAACCGGACATGCGCCATCTATCAGCTACTAGTAAAACTATTTTTGCAAAGTGGCAAAAGTAGGCAATTAACAATACAGGCTCATGTCTTGTGTTAGACAACCAACAATTCTGATACGATATACGTGCTAACTGATCAGGTTTTGGGCCCCCCGGGAATGTATTACAAATTAAGTGTTGTTATACAACCAATAATACGGTTGTAATTGATGTGTTGCCTAGTGTTAGACTCCGCGATATTTAAAAAGTTGCAATACTTGAATGCAATATTATAAAACGTAAACTACCCACGAAAGTTGTTGACCTTTTTTATATGTATTGATATATCATTATTAAGTCTGAAAGTTGTCACATTTTTGTATTTAAATAACTATTTTATTATTATAAATCACAAATAGTTTGGGTTTGGAAGTTCTTTGAACTGGTAACTCCTACGAATTTCAAGTTTTTTCCTCACAAATAATGGAAAACAGAAAATCAAACTTTCTAATAATACTGTATGCACCGTATTGTGTTTTATTATACTTAATGCAGAATATGTTGCAAATTTGAGACTGTCGAAAATAGCCTTGATCTTTTAAAACTATCATATCCTGGAGTTGAAGGTGTTAACTTTCACTACTTAAGATAGAACTATTATTAGAGACTGAATTAGAATTAAAATTACATTTACCAACTATAATGATGTTAATTTAGTTTAATAACAGAAAAAAAAGACTACAAAACCACTATTATAATAAGTTATTAATAACCAATCATATAATCGGAAAACGATAAAAAAGAAACTTATAAAAGGATAATGATTATGATGAGAGCAGAATGACTGGTTCAATTTAATTAAGTGTAGGGATTGAATCGATCAAAGATGCTTTCTCATTAGTTTAACATCATCACTTGATGAAAAGTTGTGTCAAGTTGCACGTGTTGTTGTACCTATGACGAAAATCCTCTCTTCCAACAAAAAGGACTAGAAGAAGCTCAAGTTCATAGTGAAGTTCCTGCTTGTCTACCTGTCTGCTGATTTGCTGGCTTTCTTGTCCTGTATCAAGCCTACTATACAATTTTGTTATATTTGTTGTTTCCTTTTTGGCCCAGTCCGGTTCGCTTTCATTATATTAAAACATATACAGCAAGCAACAACAGCAGCAGGAATTCCGCCGAACAACAACACTTCAATTGAGAGAGCGACTTAGTCACAAGTTGTCTTTGGAAGTGGTAACAACGTTGTTATTATTGTCGTCGTCAATTGACAATCGTCTCGAAATTGCCACCGATCTCGCGATAGTGTGTTCTAGTGATTCATAGTGTGATTTTTATAAATTTTATTAAATATTGCGAATTGAAATCGACTAATAAATCTACAAAAAAAATCCTATCTTCGTCAGGATGTGCTTTAGTGAAAAAATATTTTAAAATTTTCGTAAGTTTTTTTTTCGGAAACAATTTGGGCGTTGCTGTTATTTTTCCCCCCTGTTGTTTCTAATTGAAAAATAATGATACAACATTATTGGAAATTGTAGAGAGTTGTGAGTAGGTCAGGAAAGTGTAGTTGTTTCCTGATGCACTGTTGTAGGTACATTTAATAATATTGCGGAAATCATCTTTTAATAGTTGTTCGTTTTTGTCAAGAATACACTATTAAAATATGGATATTCTCCATAAACTTTCTATAATTTGAGATCAAAAATAAAGATTTTTTCACGTTGAAATATTTCAATTTGTTTAGAAATCACGGAAAATTGCATTGCATTGTCAACGGTGCATGTAAAATATTCACATAATTCTAATTTTCGAAACAGTTTTACCAAATTTATTCATTTTCTAGTGATTTTATTTAAATATTATGATTTTTATCAAAAAGAGAAATTGAGTACCATTAAGATTTAAAATGATTTAGCGCTTTTCAATTGTAGCCAATCAGTGATACAATTACATTATATTTGTAGCCAATAAGTGTGAAGAATTTCAAAATACTCTCAGTTCAATATGCGTAGAGAATGAAGTTTTTGTACGTTCAGAATAAAGAATAGATACAATAAACTTAAGTAACAAGAACACTAATTTTTATTCAATGAAATTCAGTAACAATTGACAAATTTAAAATTATGAAAATTTAGACTAAATGAAGTCCTTTCACCGAAATATATTCGAAAAACTTGATCGGAACCTGAACTCCGAATCTTTCAATTTCCGGTCGAATGCACTATACCAGATATATCTATGTTTAATCGTTGATAAAACACCCTCTAGATACGCTAATGGAAATATCCTAAGATAGCACAATTGGTTGTGCATTCGACCGGAAATCGAAAGATTTGGAGTTCAGGTCCCGGTCAAGACGCGACTTTTTTCAGATATATATGTATTTCATTGAAAAGACTTCCCACTGTGGATTCCTTTAAAAATGAATTAACAAATTGTCTAAAATTAACACAAAAATACAGATAAGTACAGTAAACAAAAAAAAATACTTAATTAATTCGTTCAGCACGTACAGCACGTGACTAGATAAGAAGGACCGTTTTTAATTTTACTAAACAAAAAAATTTGTTTACTTTTTATTAAATTCTTTTACTATTCTAACACTATTGTATCATTTGATCTATTTAATTTAGGATTTGAAATCTTTTCAACACACTTATTTTTATGTGTTTTAATTGATTGAGTCAGAATTGCACAGAAAAAAAATTAGAAATCTGGTAGATGTTACCTTTTAAAAATACCAACAACATTTTTCCTGATTAAAAGTTCTAATTTCCACTTTTTTTTTTTAATTGTTGTTATTGCCGCTATACCTACTTTGTCCTCGTTTTTAACCGCACACACTTATTTACATCTAATTTTCTTCTTATTTGATCATTTTCGATATAATATTATCTCTCTATTATGACCTCAATCGTTGTTAGTTTTTTTTTGGACTTGAATTTTTCATGATAATTTCAAATTTAAATCGTTTTCCTAATAAATTATTCGCATATCTCACATCTTGACGACATTTCCGGTTAGCTAAACTAAACGGATCTACAATCTATAATCAATTAATTGATTCAGTGACGATTTCTCTAATATTTTATTCTCTCTCCAAACCAAAAAAAAAGAGAAAAGTACGGAAATTGTTACGATACTACTATCTTTTTTTTTGCTAGTGATATTCTATAATATTACAGCAAAAAATTATAGGAATACCTACTTTCCCATTGCAATTGCAATTTCCACCTATCACTACAATATAATGGTGGATTTATTGAAATTCTAATATTTCATAATATCTGCAGCCTATTGTTGTTGTTGTTGTTTATTAGTCTTGTTGGTAATTTGATTGCGTAAAATTGTCGTATTAATACTAATCATAATTGAAGGAATTGTAATTTAAGTTTTACAAAACATTCCCATGCGTTGTTTAATAAATAATGGGTAATTCTCACGTATTTCCTGCCAATTTCCTTTAAAAATTAATTGCAGAACAAAGACTTTCTATTATTTACGTGGTGATTTATTGGATTGTACATCATCATTATCATCATTAAAATTACAATCATGGCGATTGTTTTCGGTATATTTTATCAACAATCAATTTACAAATCAACTTTGAAAGTTTGTAATAATTGTGGATTTGTGTGGAAAATACTTGATAGAAAACTATGCCTATGTATATTAATATTGTTGTTGTTGTGGTTTATTGTAATTAGAGCATAAATATTCATTATTGGATAATAATAATAGACAATCAACCAACGATATTTGGGGATATTCCATACAAATGTCTTATACAGTTATCTTAAGAGACTGTTGACTCCTGTTGGATATAATAAAATCGAATCACAATAAAACGTTAATAAAGTTGTATTTTAATTCAAATAAATAAATGATAAGATGAATAGAGATGATCACCTTGCAAAAATGCAAGGTAGTCGACCCAACACAACAGAAAATTCTATGTAGGAAGATCATAGAAAAGATATGAGATGAGATTAAGCAACAACGACAACGACAACAACAACAATAACCGTAAAAAATTGTAAAATTATAGAGAGAGAATTTGGAAAAGATTTATTGAAACGCAGAAAATCACTTTTAGTTTTTCTGTTGTGTTAGCAGCAATTGGGAAATAAAACTTTTAAAATTCCATTGACGTTGTTTTGTATTGATAAGATTCAACTTTTGAACTTTAATTGATTGGAAATAATTAACGAATGCACCCAAAAGTAATAAATGCTATTTTGTATAGATTTAAGGTGTGGCACTAATTGTCGTCTAATCTTCCATTTTAATCTTCTTTTGTGTTTATTTATTAATAAATCTATCCTGTCTTGAACTTACTTGTGAACTTCCTTGTTTTATATCTTTTATACTCGTACATAGGAGTATTATATTGTACCTATTGTATGTATGTACAATAAGTATTAAGATATGAAAGAATAGGTCATATTTACTTATAATAACAGAGATCCTTTCATTATTATTTTAAAACCTACTTTAGTTATTAAAAAACTAAAAAAAAAGAAAAACCAGACATCCACACATTTGCACAAACAATTTAAACAGAAGTTGGTGAGTGAAAAACAAAAATTGTTGGAGGATTTTAATAACAAAATAAGCAGTTTAAATGATATCATTTTTATTATTATTGTTAAATAGAATAAGACCAACAAATCCAGATGTGCATGACATGAAACATTTTTTTGTTAAAAACCCGTAATCTAATCACGACTGTCCTGTTGTTGTAGTTAAAATTCACTTATATGCTGAATAGCAGTAAAAACATGGGTTTGGGCGATATTGGAATTTTGATATCGATATTTCGATATTCGACAATGTCGATAAAATTTAAAAGTCATATCGACATGTCGAAGATCCACGCCCAGTCCTAGTAGTCAAATATAGGGGGTATGAGGCCACCGATATCAAAAAGCGGCGTTATTGTTAGTACTTATTTGTGGGAAAATTGCAGATTTGTATGACGACAGTCAAGCTATATTTGAATGATGAAACTGACGTTTTGCCGGATTGCCTATAAACAAAGACAGCCTTTAAAAGTTGTGTCATCTGAGGCCGGACACCCGGTATAAATGATTTAAAAAAAATCAAAATCTTTCAATATGTAGTAGAATGCAAGGACATCGTCTCTTCATTGTTTCAAGATCTTCTCAGATGTTGCAAAAATGCAGCATAAAAATTATGATTAAAATGTGTGAAATTCTCGTTTTTTCAAAATTATAATCTTATTGTTGTTTTCATTTTTATTAAGTAAGATTTGTAAAAAATTGTTATCTAATGAGAATTAAAGCAACAATAAACTGGTGTATTTGTACAAACATTTGAAAACAATAGGAAGAATGTGGAAAATTCTTGTACAAATAGAAGAAACCAGCGAGTTGGTTTTAGTTTTTTTCGTACAAAAATTTCAAAAATGGAAAAATTTCTAATTGATTTAAAGACATTGAATGATGATACTCTCTGTTTACTCTCTTTACATTATAGTTTGAATAATAAATATATGAAGCAGTCAAGCATAAAATTCTTTAGACATGCAAAACTAATTTATATTTCTTTTAAAAAATACTCGCACTGTCAATAATAAAAGCTAACTAACGATGGCAACAACAACAACAACAAAAATCATCTGTTGATAATGATTGCTAATGTTGAAAATTTAATTAAAAAATAGACAAAACCAAATAGAGAGGTATATTACAGTCGAACTCGAAAAAAAGAACACCTTGAATGAACTATCGATATTTTTTGTTGTTTTGTATTTGTAATAATAACAGAACTGGTTACAACAATCACTGCCACACCAATCATTCAATATTTTTTTTATTACTTTCCTGTATGTATGCAAAGTATGTTTGTATATGCTTATTATTTGAGAAAAAATTACCAGTTATGTTGTGTTATATGCAGGATGTTATCGATTATTGTTCGAATTTTCACTGTCATGATAGGGTGTTACCATTTTTTTTTCCTTTTTTGAGAAAGGCCGCTCACTACTGACAGGTTGATACAAAACCAACATCATACAAAACATTTTGTCTGTGGCAGATCAGAACAAATGTTTGACGAAGACATTTAGGTACATTATTTCCAAATTAGAGCTTCCTGACAGAACAAAGCTTTGTCTTAAGACAAAATTTTTTGTAATATAGTGAAACTTATCTAAGGTGGATGTTTAAATAGAAAAAATCTCCGTAAAACAACCATCTGTGGTCTACAAAGTAGTAAATTGTTTGAAGACCAACTACAGTGAATCCTTTGCTTTACGATCCTGTTAAGATTTACGGTAAAACTAGCGGTTATAGATAACTAAACGTATACTCCTTGAAATTCCAGTCGTTCATACACAAGTGCCCATTAAGTAAAAAGGAAAACAGCAACGCCCTTTTATCATATTTGTTTTTAATTGGTTAAAAAAAGATTTTGAGTTAGAAACAAAATTTCCACTTTATTATAGGATTTTTATTTGGTATTTTGATCTTAATATGAAGATCAAACATTATCCTGGTAAGGCTGTGATAAATGATCCAGCATGGTTAGAAATGGATATACCGAATGATACAAGAAGTCGTCAATATGAGGCCAGTTGGGAGGATGCACAACGTAATTTATCATCAAATACAAGTTCAAAATCAAATTCATGGGATAAATATAGTCTTGATGGTACAATTAAATCGAAATTGGGACAATATCAGAATATGGTAGAAGAATTAACACAACAACAACAAGATCAAGAAAGTCTATATGCTGTTCCCAATAAATTAAAGAAAGAAAATACTATACGTGTACGTTATCATAGTGAAAAGTGTTTATCACGAATCAATTCAAAAGCTATGATAATCAATGATGATTTAATCACAAATTATTATTTACCAAGTCAAACAAAATTACAACGTGAACGTAGTTTTAAAGATAATGACAATAAAGATGATGGTGATGATAATAATAACAATGATAATAATGATAATAAAGTTCCTATACCAAAACCGAGAACAAAATTACCTCATATTACTGATAATAGTATTGATGATTTAGAAAAACAGATGAAGAAATCTGTACGTTTTACAGAGAAACAACATAATAATCAAAATGATCCATTGATAACAACAGATCGTATTAATGAATGGATTGATCATCAAAATCGTTTAATTGATACTGATAATAATTTAAATCGAAATGATAGTGGTTATTATGAAGCACCAAAAAAGGTTCGACAACGTTTACCACCGAAAAATATCGGTTTATCATCCGCATCAACATCATCATCCTCAGAAACCGGTTTTGACATTAAATCACCATCACCATCAGTATCGATAAATAGTGATAATCATGATCAGATAATAAATAGTGATAATGACGATGATTTATATAAATTATATAAAAATAATAAAAGTGTTGTTAATTTTCATTGTGATCCTAATGATTTTCTAATACCACGTCCGAAATTAATTGTGCCAATACATACGTACGGTGTTAGGAAACGACGGACTGGTAATCTACGACAAAATCTTAATTCTAGTGATTATAATGATAATACTGATGAAAGTAATACAGGTGAGACTTTATTTTTAGTATTACCTAGTACCTACTAGTACCTACTAGCGGTTTCCCATAGCTTCGCTCGCGAACTTACAGAACGTAGCGCACAACACTTATAACTCTGGCGCGGGGGCTGGTGGTAATAGCTTGAGTCTCACCTAATGTGAGCGCGTATACAACTCAGAGGCCTACATTTCAGTTTCTACTAATCTAATTCATATGAAACAAAGGCCAGATTACTTCTGGAAGTCTCTACCTTACAACTGTCAAATTTCTTTGAAAACGATCGATCCGTTTTAGAGCCAACTTTTCTCAAACGTACCAACAAACACAAACAGATAGATAGACAAAACTTTTAAAAATTGTGGATTACGTCTTGGGATCGTATATTATTCTATCACCCCAGTCACTATTTATTATACCTATTGGTATAGATTATTTATTATTAATTTCCGCGACAGTTGTGGTAGACTTTCTATCATAGTCAATAACCACACCACAATATATTATATTATTGTTATCAACTTTCACATTATTTTCTTTCGACAAAAAGTGATAATAAATAATGCAGGTCGTGTTTGATGGAACAACCTACGGTTTCGTTGCAATACATTTTCTACTACTATTCCGATATGTATGTTAATACACATATCGGGTGTTCCATCGCAAAGTACCACCTTTGTTTAATTACTAACACGAATAAATATTTAAAATATGAATAGAGTTGAAAGAGTCTTTTTTGACCAAAAATATAGGTTAAAACTGACAATATTTATGTTCTAATATGTATGGGGTACAAAAAGGGGAACAAGTCTTCGATGGGACACTATATATAGATAGATACAATAAAAACAGCAGTATTAATGCCAAGCCTATAAAACGTGAAGAATATTTTTGATCTAGATGGTTATTGTGTGTGTATTATCATGAAATATTTTAAATGTGGGTGGTTTACTTGTGTCAAAGAATTATATCACATTAATTCCAGATTTTTTTTAAATTCTATCACTAGTTCTAAGAATTCAAATTATGCAACATATTCCGCATTATCAGTAGCTTCTCTTTAATCATTTTTCATTCCTATTGTTATCGGGGATTACTTATTCTTGAGATTTTTAATGGTGCCCAAGAATCTGCATCATTTTTCTAAAGTAAATAAGGGGATATGGGGACATTTCCTCCTTCCAGCGTCAATGAGCCTTTAGGGGCCAACTAGCGTTTGGGTGTTATCGATAATCTTTTGGGGTATTTTTTTTTTTGGTTGCCGGTCTTTTTTCCGTACAAATTTCCACTGGGGTCAAAATAAACCGGTCCGGCTCTGCTAAAATCACCCACATAATCGTATTATTTATATCAAAATGCTATTGTTCTGAATGAAAAATAGCATGTCCACAAACTACAACATACATTACATACATCATATATCAAAGGTTATTTATTATTCACAAATTGAAATTTTCTAAAACGTGAATTTTCACCAAGTAAAAGTCTAGAGAATTGATTGGTGTTGTATTTCTTCAAATTTTTCGATAAATTGATGAAGTTTCATTATCTAGTTGGTTAAAATTAATCATAGTATATTAATAAAATTGTCCCCTTGAGGTATATAATTTAATATTATTCATTTCACCAAGAGATTGTGCAATTTCTTTTTTTGTGGAAACATTACGACATTTATCCTTCCGGTTTTGTGGTGATTGGATGATTGTTCTTAAAAACAAATATATATACTTAAGTGTTTTTTTTTGTTGTTGTTATTTCAACAAATAGAACGACAAGGTTACAGAGTCATTTACCAATATTTGCCAAATAAACCCATTTTATTTTGGTTGTCGAAATTTTTTTTAAGTGAATTGATTTGCAAAAAGTAACAGGACATGTGTAGTTATTTCTCAATTTCAATTCACGTTCAATATGTCAATATGTTATTTTGATCATCGTCGGTGTCGTCTAACAGGATTTTTTAACAGTTTTTCGTGTATTTGTTAAGAATTTTAATCGATAAAAAATCGAGGAAAAAACTTCTTGAACGTTCACATACACTAGGGCTGGGCACGATCTTCGATTTACCGATAATATCGTCGATATGTCGGTATTTTATTAACAATTTAGTTATCGATGTATCGATATATCGATAAAATATTGATATATCTATACAATATCGACATGCCAAGAAATTCCGATATATCGATAATTATCAATATTGTCGAACATCGAAATATCGATATCAAAATTCCATTATCACCCGACACTAACATACACCAGAGCGCTGCCTAAGGCCCATTTCAGATCAAGCTAACCTGAATCAATCAGAATCACTTCGAATCTGATTGGCAAAAATTCGCACAAGTCAGCACGCATAAGAAACAATGGAATCGTCAACATATTGATTTGCACTGCCTCAATCCGAATCATTCTAGTTCAGTCCCTTCGAATCATGATTCAAACAGACGATAATTTTCATTAGTTTGATTCCTGAATCAACAGTACAGTAGACAAAAAAAACTAATAATTTTAGTAAAAGAGAATATTACTTATATTTATTACGCTAGTGATAAAAAAACAGGTCTGATGACATGAATCCCGCCAATCAGATTTGGAATGATTTTGATTCATATAACACCGGAACCGTACTCAAAATTTTTATAATTAACAAAATCGAAGACTTTCTTTTTTAAATTGGCGATAATATCGAAATAATTATTTATAATTTAAAACATCATATTGTAGCATAGAACAGATATATTGCTATCATTATATCTATAATTTAATACATTTTATTATCAATAAAAACAAAAGAAAGTTGTTGTTATTGTATATAACGTATGTTGCTATAGGTATAGCAACATTCTGGTTGGTTTACCTTAAATGGTAGGAAATGATTGGCAGAAAACGTGATGATCTTCTTGTATTGTCTGTCCTTTTATATAGTTTTAAGTTCATAGGTCATCAATTTAGAAAATAGTAGTAGTACTGAACAGGCGCACAGGGAAATTCTGAAAATTTTCACACATAATTTTAATTTCTAAAACAAGATTTATTAACTTTTACAACTTTCTATACGATTATTATTATCGTAAAAGGCTAGAACTATTACCCAAAAAGTTCACGAAAAATGATGGTCATCATTATGATGATGATGATGATGATAAAAAAGATGAAAAGTGAAATTAATTCAATTTCTCTTTATAATGGTTCGCTGAAGACAAATTATGCAAACATTGTGTATATGTTGTGGCTTTTTGTGTTTGTTTTTTCTGTATGTAATAATTATAAAAGATGATAAAAACATAGTATCGGTCCACTATATTCGCCCGATTTGAATCCAATTGATTTCTTTTGGGAGGAAGGTGAAATTTTTAATTAAACAAATTCGTTTCGCTTACATGTTTTTTTTGTGTGTAAGAAACTTCTTCAAATTCGATTTTTGTCCAAGAAATACTCTCGTCGGTTTCTCCTCTCCAAATCATCACGAAATATCAACAGTTATGTTTGCTACCTAATACTTAACGAAAGTAAAACATAAAAGAATAGTGTTTGTCCAGTTTTCAATACCATTAATTGCTTTCTATTTTGTCTTTTCATCTCTCTAAATAACGGATTCTGTCAATTTTTCCTTTTTTCAACATGATTTTTTTTATTTAAACAAAAATTTCACTTATTGTATGTATATCGTTCAAGTATTGTTGTTGTTAATGATAATGACAAGAAAAAAGTCTATCACCGTTATCTCTCTTTCAAGTTATTTTAATTGCTGTTAAAGGTGTTAATTTCCGCCATTTAAAAGCAATCATTTGGAAATTTAACAATCCTGTTACCTTATGACCTGCTGTTGCTGTTATAAGTGGTTTTCTTTGTTGTTTAATTCTTGACTGATTTGGTCAAGGAAACGATAAATCTCCGATTAAAAGGGGGAATAAAAATAAAAAAATTGAATAGGTGAACAGTTAAAGATAATAGAGATTAGAATATGAGTACCAAATTTTTTCGTATTGTTATTGTTTATGTTTTGAATTCTTTTTTGGGGGACAGTTATACCCAAAACAATGGACCTTTGTTTTGGGTTTATCTTTAATTGAAAAAAAGATTGATAAAGGTCACATCATATATTCATTTAAGTTATTTGTTGTTGTTTTTTTTTTGATGATTTAATAATTATGGCAACAATCTAACGGTTTGGAAATTGTAGAACGGATATGATTTTTGGGCCAGTGAAAGCGAATCTCCGATATCTATCTATCTATTATACACTTATAGGAAATATGGTTTTTCGTCAAGGTTGTTTTAGAGAATTTTCTTACAATTATTTAGAAATTTCATAAAAACAACATAAAAAAATTGTCTGTTTGTTTTACATTTTTGTCGTGTCATTATTGAAATTTTTAGGATTCTTGTAAAAGATAAGGTATCAAAATGTATTAGACCACTGTCACACGGCAAAAGTAAATTGAAATTAAACCAAGATCGTAATTAGCTTGGTTCTCAATTTGCCGTGTGACACCACACAATATTTTATTAATGAGCAGTGAAACTTTATTTAGTAAATTGGCGGTTCAGAACTCTATTTAGCAGCATTTAAGAGCACATGCCTAATAACTGCCATAAGTTGTTTGTTCAAGATACGTACACACGACAATCGACAATTATTCTACGCCTCGTGTGTCAGGCTACAACTCACCACCCATATTACAATTTGTATTGACCTTGTCGTTAAATTAACATTTACTTTTGCCGTGTGACAGGACTCTTAACCGTCCAAGCTAACAATAAAGGTGACTGCATATTGGTGCACCGCCTGAGCCATCACGCGCCTTACAGACTATCTTCCTCGATATCGAAAACCATACTTTAAAATCAAAACGCCTGATGTATGCAAGGGACGTTGGTGTCGGCGGTACTGTAAAGTGTAGTCACCCTAAGAAGAACTTTGAGCTGGAGGCTGCAATGAATTTGTAGCGCCTCTGTTTTTAATCTGGACGGTTTATAGAAACGTCTAAGCAGCCCGGCAGCGACATTCTTACTTTAGAAAGTCTGTAGCAAGGCCTACAATGCTCGTATAACGACAATACGCTGAACTAGCTTCTACCAAAGATTGGCCAAAAACTGATCAGTTTAGTTTAGCCACAGCTTTAGCGTTTAGTAACCTTAAAGCAAACATTGTAACATAATTGCGAGAGAGACAGTATTGCATATCAAGGGAACAAACGTAGCGACTAGACTATAGTTTGGCACCCACCCAACATTCTTCCAAGCAAGTGGAGATGGGAATGCCCCATTGTACATTTTTCTGAATAGGCTTTTAATTTTTCTTTTTTCTTTTATAAATTTCCAGAGGGCTGTGTTGAAGTCTCCCGTGAGAACAAGTTCCTCAGCACAATAACTCCTGGAAAGGTTTTGGGTGAATTAGCTATCCTTTATAATTGTCAAAGGACAGCTACCATCAAAGCAGCTACTGATTGCAAATTATGGGCAATCGAACGGCAATGTTTCCAAACTATTATGATGAGAACTGGTTTAATCCGGCAGGCGGAATATACAGATTTCTTGAAGAGGTAGATGATAGTCTCATATTTCCTATTTTAGAAATGAACAAAAAAAATTAATATATTATTATTATTATTTTTGTTGTTATAGTGTGCCAATATTTAAGAATTTGCCCGAAGATACCCTCATCAAAATCTCTGATATATTGGAAGAAACATTCTATGCAAATGGTGATTATATTATACGACAAGGTGCCCGTGGTGATACATTCTTTATTATTAGTAAAGGGCAAGTTAAAGTTACGAAAAGAATGCAAGATTCTAGTGAAGAGAAATATATACGAACATTGGGTAAAGGGGATTTCTTCGGAGAAAAAGCGTTACAAGGGTAATTCAACTTCAATATATAAAGTTGACCGTTTTAATAATATAAACAAAATTGTAGGGATGATCTAAGAACTGCCAATATAATTGTCGACCATCCAGATGGTGTTTCTTGTCTGGTAATTGATCGGGAAACATTCAATCAATTAATATCGAATTTAGATGAGATTCGTACAAAATACAAAGATGATAGTGATGATAGGAAGAGGTGAGTGATTTGTAATAATATTTTACTCTTTTAAATTTTATAAATTCCATGCTTTAGTGGATGAATTGTCTTGGTAAGATCTCTTTTTGATAATTTCTGTTAAATTGTTGGTAATTCTTGAGTTTTTCTAAATAACAAACTCTGTTTTATTTTAGAATGAACGAAGAATTCGACAATGTCCAATTGTCCGATTTGAAGAAATTAACAACATTAGGTGTAGGTGGTTTTGGACGTGTTGAATTAGTTCAAATAAAAGACGATCCGAATCGTTCATTTGCATTGAAGCAAATGAAAAAGGCACAAATCGTTGAGACACGTCAACAACAACATATCATGTCCGAGAAAGAGATAATGGGTGAAGCGAATTGCGATTTCATTGTTAAATTATTTAAAACATTTAAAGATCGAAAATATCTCTATATGTTAATGGAGAGTTGTTTAGGTGGTGAATTATGGACAGTTTTACGTGATAAAGGGCATTTTGATGATCCAACAACTCGATTCTATACAGCATGTGTTGTTGAAGCTTTTGATTATTTACATTCCCGTAATATTATTTATCGTGATTTAAAACCGGAAAATTTATTATTAGACAATCAGGGTTATGTAAAATTAGTTGATTTTGGTTTTGCCAAAAAGCTACATAGTGGACGTAAAACATGGACATTCTGTGGTACACCAGAATATGTTGCACCGGAAGTTATATTGAATAAAGGCCATGATATTAGTGCTGATTATTGGTCATTAGGTGTTCTAATGTTTGAATTACTAACTGGAACACCACCATTTGCTGGTACTGATCCAATGAAAACTTATAATATCATATTGAAAGGTATTGATGCCATTGAATTTCCAAGGAATATTACACGAAATGCGATGGCATTAATCAAGAAACTGTGTCGAGATAATCCAGCTGAACGACTCGGTTATCAGAAGGGTGGCATCAGCGAGATCCAAAAACACAAGTAAATTCCACACCATCCTCCTGGGCGTAATGACACTGGGAGAGAGACCTCCCTATGTCCATTATACCCTATATAATTGACTTGTTTTATTAATGTAACTGTATTTCTTTATAGATGGTTTGATGGTTTCAATTGGGAAGGTTTAATCAACCGTACATTAACACCACCGATCCTGCCACAAGTTAAACATGTAACAGATACATCGAACTTTGATGATTACCCACCAGACGCTGATGGACCACCACCGGATGATGTTACCGGATGGGATGCTGATTTTTAGACTAATTTTCATATTTGTAAATAATAATAATTTAAAAACAATTGTGCCAATTATTATCATCAATTATTCTACATGACATTGTTTTAAAGAAGAAAAGAAAGAAAAAGAAACAACAACACAAACTATACAGATTTTGAATTGTTTGGGTGCCATTTTATTGTGACTATTACATATATTATTATTTTTTTGTTGTTATTATATTTCAAATAATTTTTTTTTATTTGCTTTTTTTGCCAATTTGACTGTTATATTATCTGTAAATATTTTATCTTTTGTCGTTTTTTTTTTTCAAGTAACAAAAGTTACCCTAATTTACTTTTTAAAATCAACATTTTTAATAGGGAATTTTAACTAAAGCAATAATCATTTCTTATTTGTGAATAAGGTTTGTAATTAGTGTATATTGCCACTCATAATAATAATTATTAATAAAAATAATAATGATGACGATGAAATAGTTGTTATTTATTATCTTTTAGTGAAAAAAAGTGAAGAGACCCGGTTGTAAGGAGGATGTGATTTGAATATGGCGCGTTTAATTCAATGCCGTACTGCCATCCACTAGAGCTGCCTTCGATTATTCCAATCTATTCACGCTATTCGCTCTCGTGCACTCCAAACCATTCGGTTATTGCTTCGGGAGCGAAAAGTGTTAACTCCATTCTATTCGGCAAAGAAAAAAAAGTACGAATAGAGCTCACTCCTAACGTTCTAGGTCGCGAAGCGGTGCACACCGGGCGGACATGCGCAGTGATATGCTCCCATATGATGGAACACGTGCTGCCAGAGTTTAAATCGTACTGGTTTGTAATGATTGGTGGGTTTCTTGTTTAGAAACACCATAAGTACCAACACGTTCGCTATTTCCCATTTGACTCTATTCACTCCTATGTCACGTGACCTCGTGTACCCAAAACCCTGCACCAAAACCGTTTTGCATTAACCGAAGGCAGCTTAGATTACATTTTTCCGGTGAAGTCCCCGATCGGATGTTTATCAAACGCACCGGTTATTGTCATTCAAGATGAATCGGCTCGACCACTGATGAAACGGACCTTTTTAGGTCAAAGAAAAGATACCTAGAGTCTGTTCACTCAAACATGAGCTAAATGGTCATACAATTTCAAACTAGTATTGATACGTACACATGTTTTATGACCATTTAGCTCATGTTTGGCTGAACAGACTCTAATAAGCTTTAAATGGATAATAAATACAGTTTATTCATTATTATTCTTCTTTCAGTTTTTAATAATCGCAGATGTGCACTTTTCCACACCACCCGAGGGGTAGCGCACAAGGCGCGTTTTTTTTTGAAGTGGTATCCCCTCAAGGCCTAGTCCACTGGTCAAATTAGTACCATATATTTATAGATAACAGGAGATTCCGGTTGAACGGTACGCGAAGAGAATTCTATGGGTCGGTGATTTAAACGATTTTCTCCCATTCATCATGGGTTTAGGTTACACGGGAAGTTCCTATCTAAGATCCCACCCCATGGTTTTTCTATACACCCTCTTTTCACATACTGATCAATCAACCACAAGAGTATGAATATTCTTTACAATTTTGTAAATTACTGATGACACCAGCTGCTAAACCTGATCGAGCTACATTGAGTGAAGCAGCTTCATACCAGTCGTCAGTTTCATGGTCGTAATATTCAACTTGTGAAATTTTTGTTAAATCAAAATAATCTAACAATAAATCTATTAATAATCAACTTGGAAAATGATGATGATAATCAAAATGTCACCAGTAAATCCACCAATAACATAAATCACTGAATCTAGAATCACTGTTGCAAAGTCGCATCTTGGTGTTATCATCTGTGATACTTCTGTCCAACAAGCTTTGATACCAGGTGTATATTTCTCAACCGTTCTTAAACAAACTTCACCATCATATCCACCTAATGCGTAAAGACTATCTTGATGTGATATCAGCGAAACAGCTGATCTTGGTGATATCATTGTTTCTATATACATCCATTGGTTTTGTTTAATGTCGAATACTTCGCACGAATTCATTATTACGTCGCCATTAAAACCTCCGACAATATAAATCTAAGAAATGCATACAAAAAAATAGGTGAAGCCAAACACAAATAGATATTTTAACTACTTTTCCATTTAATACAGCGGCACCAGCATCAGATCGTCGTTGTTGCATTGATGGCATGATCTGCCATTGATTTTTTCTAGGATCATATCGTTCAACTGAACTTAATCGATCATTACCATCATATCCACCCATAGCGTAAATTTTATTACCATATTTAACAACCGTAACATTAGAACGGTGGCGATACATACATGCACATTCACTCCAAATATGATTCACAGGATCAAATTTACGTACTGTATTCAAATACTGATTACCATCAAAACCACCAATAATATAAATTAAATTATTGATTATACAAAGACCATGATAAGCGCGTGGTATAGAATCTTCATGGGAATATCTTAACCATTTATTTGCTCGTATATCATAAGTTTCAATGGAATTGGTTATACCATCATCATTGCAACCGCCAATTGCAAATAGAACATCATACGATAGACGGTAACGGAAGATTGGTTCATGTATTAATATATCGCCAGGACGTAATGTCTCTCTTAATAAACGTACACTTTCTAAGTAGTCCTGACATTCCTGAAAGTTTCAATTTTTCAGGAACAAGGAGCAATTCGTTTTAAATTATAGAACATAATGACGTTATACAGCTATATCCAAATAACAGTGTGATCTTGAGAAGCGCAAGAGCAAAAGAAATAGAAACAGTAATAATGGTAATATCTGTCATTTCATTTGTTCTCGTGCTCCTTAAGACCACACTTTTATTTAGCTATAGCTGTATATGCATATCTATCATGGAATTACATCAATGTAAAGTTTTGATTTACCTTTCTAACTTGTACCATTGGATGATTGGAGATCTTGAAAATAGTAGAATGTGGTAAAAGTCCAAATCTGGTACATTTTAACAGTCTGATAAGGTGTAAACATCTATCTTTATTACTAAAATTTATCCATTTTATGGCAGCATCGAATACAATTTCTTCATTCTTTACATTTAGTTCGTCGGATTTTAAAAAATCAATCAGTTCTTCGATATCCAAATGAACAAAATGTTTACTTTTGTTGAAAATATTCATGAAATTTTTCAAAACATATTGGCGGCTGTTATCAGCTAAATCGTGACAGAAGTATCGCCTGGCAAATGCTAATATTTCCAGACAATTTTTTGAGTTTAATTCGTCTTAAAAAAAAATAGACCTAATTACAGAGAGATTCATTCTGAAGAACGTCTCTGTCTCCGTCTTCGTCATCGTGACAATGACTTTTTTGACACTTCTTTTGAACAAGTCTTCACCTTCGTCTTCTCACCACCCATTTAGAGTTGACAAACTCATCCAATAGTAGATAAGCATTAAATATCCCGCTTAGAGTTAGAGTCTTGTGGGCGGAGCCAGCTCGTCCGTAAAGACGTCCATTAGAATTGCCAAGTCCGTACGGACGTCCATCACCGAAAAAGTCACCAAGGGAAGATGACACTGGAGATGACGAAGGCGGAAACGGAGACGTTCTTTAGAATTCCTCGGATTGATTTTCTGCAAAACTTACTCAGAAGGAAATCACAACAATTTTGAACAACTCCCAAAATCTCATACTGATCAGCATAGATCAATAGAGGTCTTACGTTTTTTTGATTGATTAGACAAATACCAGTGTAAATATATTCTAATAATAATGCAAAAATTTCACTCGGTGCCATTACATTAGCTTCATATATTTCATTTTCACATCGGTTAATTGAGTTGGTAAATAATGCACGGAAATATGGACTAGCTGCAGATAATATAATTCGATGGATCTTAAATTCTTTGCCATCACAACAACGGACAACACCATCAATCAGTTGATCATTTAGACGTAATTCTTTCCATATTTTTCCAATATGAAGCTGCATGATTGGATGGTTCACCTATATATGATCTACAAAAAAAATATTATAATTATCTGAAAAAAAAATTAAAATAAAAACAAATTAAATAAATTATCAGAGAAATTAGTTATGCGTATATAATCTTCAGAATCTTCAAATTAATATTTTTAATTGTGACATTCATCAAAATTAAATATTTTATTCATTTGTTTAACAAACCCTTCATAAAGTCGGCCGTAGATTTCACATGCATCTATAGATGGGACCTTTTATTCGGCGTTTTCGCCATCTCCGCAGCCTCAAGGAAGCGCCGATTAGGTGTAAAACGTAGGCTAGTTGATTTGCTTAAGTAAATTAACAGTTAGAGCACAAATGGCATAAACCATTTTAAATGTCATCACTTGAAGGGTTACGAGTCAATCGACCTTCGTGGTTGTGTCTTTGAATTGTTGACTTTGGGCCTCCAAAAAGTGAATCAACTCCCATGGCTATTTCTTTTTAATAATTATAAATCGCATTTGCCAGTTTTAATATTTTTTAAAATGAACCAATTTAAAAAATACCAGACACATACTAGTTAATTGCATATCTGGGTTGAAACGGAATTATTCAAGTAAGATTGTTCACAAACAATAAATTCCTGCACTTATAACAGTTTTACATCCATGTTTTAACATCCTTTACTAAGCATTTACGAATTGTCTTCTTTTCTAAAAATATTAGACGTTTATCTATCAAGCGGGTTTTCCCCGGCGCATCCACCATTTCTATAAGATTGCTGTATTACGAATTATTATTAACGATTCTAATAACAGTTAAATATTCGTATGAAACCTCAATTTAGGAGTCAATATATGAACTAAATAAACGTAAAAAAATCCATAATTACTCCATTATATCTTATAATAATACTCTATTGAAGACACGAGGAGGAGTGAAGAGGAGTGATAACAGAGACACAAACGTGTTGTTTGACTTCATATTAACTCTGTAGTTAAGCCATCCGCAGATTGCCAAATAAACTTAACAACAGACGAAACTTGCAGGTTTAAGTACGTTATGCTTATTAAGTGATGGAAACAGAAGCTAATTCAAATATGCTGTATAGGTACCTTTTTTCAGGTATTGAAATACTTGTGATTAATGTCTTCCTTCCAATGCTTGCTCAATTACATCCGTGATGCAATGCACTTGATCAATTGTTGAATGTCTTTGTCTGAATCCGAACTGGTAGCCCGAGATTATTCTGGTCCTTTCGATGAATGTCTTTAGTCTCTTCCGTAGAACTTTTTCGAACAGTTTTGAGATGATTGGTCTGTATGATCAGGCCAAGTTCTGGCCGTCCTAACCACAGCAAAAACGTCGAATTAAAAGTGCAGAGGTCAGTAGGAATGAACTATTTAGGTAATAATTCAAACATTTTTAAATCTTCAAGTAACATCAGATTTAGAAAATGGGTGTAGGTATAGGGGGCGGCCAAAGGTGGATGGTACGAAGGCGGCCAAGTATCCAGAACCGGCCCTGTGTATAATTCAACATCGTGGGGCGGTTTCCTTGGTTTTGCTAGCAGCTACTTTCCAGCTAGAAGGCGCATAGTATTTCAGTCTAAATGATACGTGAACATAACTATTCCTTTTCTGAACAGGTTTTTCAGTACCTCTCCAGTGATCAAATTAAACCCTGGCGCCTTCTTTGCATTTAGATTTTTTCATGTTTCTTCTGCAACATCTTTTGGTGTAACAGAGGAGATGTTTTCTGTTTCTCCTAATATATTATTATTTTCTATTGGATTATGTATGAACGCTTCAACTAGATGTTCTGCAAATAGGGTGGCTTTCTGCTTATTTTCTCTGGCCCATTCTCCTTGGTCTTTTCTAATGGGAGCGATTGACGTTCTTGGCTTTTTGATTTTTTTTGTCGCTTTCCATAGGGACTAGTCTGTTTCTTTTCTGCTGCAAGGCTTTCCAATCAAGAAACATGGAATAAAGACCAATAGGGAAAGGGGTGGATCCTTGACTTTGGTGGCCCTTTGATTGAACGGGGCACTGGACTGCAACCCATAAAAATGAGCGACAATTAGGTCCGGTTACAAAATGTAGCTCCCGTTTCGATTTAGGGAATTTAGTAATTTCTGACATTCAAGTTGGTGACATTGTTTAGCGTTGTTTAGTAACCTGTCAATGTCAGCAAAATTGACAGCTAGCTAGTGGAAATTTCGGCTTTTTTTGTGAATTCAAGAAAATTGAAGGAAAAACTGATAAAAACCGATCTGATTCAAAAGAAAAATGAGTGAAAAAGCTGCCGCAATTCGTGGCCAATTAGCCAATATTATAGCATCTGGCGGGTCGCATAAAGATCAAGCTGAAAAGTTGGTAATTCACACAAAATTTCTTACAATTAATTTAATTCAAAATCTTTTTATAGATATCGTACAATTTTGGAGAATATTCTCGGTGAATCTGGTATTGAATTAGTTGAAGGATTACAGAATTTTATTGAAGCAAGTAAGTTGAATTTAATCAAAATCAAAGCCAATTTCTCCCTATAAATCATTGAATTTTAGTTGTAAATGAGAATGTAAGTTTGGTGATTTCTCGTCAAATTCTAACAGAAATCAGTACACATCTAATGAAATTACCGGACGATGTATCAAAAACTGTATCACATTATATGTTAGAGAAAGTCCAACCACGTGTAATATCATTTGAAGAACAAGTAGCTAGTATACGACAACATTTAGCTGATATCTATGAACGTAATCAAATGTGGCGTGAAGCAGCTGCTGTATTAGTTGGTATACCATTAGAAACTGGCCAGAAACAATATACTGTTGATTATAAATTAGAAACATATTTAAAAATTGCTCGATTATATTTAGAAGATGATGATCCAGTACAGGCTGAAGCCTTCATAAATCGTGCATCATTATTACAAGCTGAATCACGTAATGAACAATTACAAATCTATTATAAAGTCTGTTATGCACGTGTCTTAGATTATCGTCGGAAATTCATTGAAGCAGCACAACGTTATAATGAATTATCATATCGTGGTATTGTACACGAAGATGAACGTATGACAGCACTAAGGAATGCATTAGTATGCACCGTTCTAGCATCAGCTGGACAACAACGTTCCCGTATGCTGGCGACATTATTTAAAGATGAACGTTGTCAACAATTACCGGCTGTTGCAATCTTAGAAAAAATGTATTTAGAACGAATTATACGTCGATCGGAATTGAAAGATTTCGAAGCATTATTACAACCACACCAAACAGCTAGTACGATTGATGGTTCAACGATTCTCGATCGTGCCGTTATCGAACATAATCTATTATCAGCTAGTAAATTATATAATAATATTAGTTTTGAAGAATTGGGTGCTTTATTGGAAATACCACCCGGTAAAGCGGAGAAAATTGCTAGTCAAATGATAACAGAAGGACGGATGAATGGTTATATCGATCAAATCGATTCAATTGTCCATTTTGAAAGTGAGTAATACACCTAATTTATCATTTTATCAATTAATGTTATCATTTTGTAGCCCGTGAAACTTTACCACAATGGGACAAACAGATCCAATCATTGTGTTATCAAGTCAACTCAATAATTGAATCAATTTCAAAAAACGAACCGGACTGGATTGCAAAAGTGATGGAAGAACAAATGGTATCGTAATTATTTTTTTGTAAATTTATTATTTTTTTTGTTTTGACAATATTTCATATTGTATCGTAATAAATCAAGCTTGAATTAAAGTAAATATTGTTACTTTCCTTGGGGGGGAAATAAACCGGGAGATTGCCAAATTAATACAATAGCTTAGATTTGTTTTTGGATAAGTAATAAAAGTCTCCGAAAACAATACAACAGGAAAACTTTAAGCTAATGTATAGGGGCTCCTTCTTTTGTAAAGTAAAGGTGGAAATTATGGGATTGCAATTATTATTACTTTTTTGTTTAATACTAGAAAATTCAAGTCCCATAAAAGAACAATAAAATAATTATTATCTACAATTACGCAGGCTGAAACATGTCTTTGTGTAATTATCTGTGTATGTGTTTATATAATTATATCAGGCTCCTACCAATTTTCTTCTTTTTGTTTTATTTGTTTTACAATTCTTATAGTTGGGAGAGAACACAGTTAAGCTTCCAACTCTAAAGCAACACCAACTTTGTGGCCACCATTATTGAAATTCTTTCCATCAATTAAAGCCGACAATGTTAAAGTAACTCCTATTAAATTGATAAGAAGAAGATTAAATAGAATCTTGTTTTTTTTTATCAAAATAATAATATTTACCTTCACGTAAACGTTGTTGATATCCCAAACCTACTTGACTGGCATTATTAACTTTTGCACGAATTGCAGCATCTTGATCTAAATCATATTTAGCACCAATACCGAATTTCGTATTGTTGCCATTTGGCGACCAGGCCAATGAAATACCAGTTTGTAGACTTGGTGATAGTTTTTGATAGATTGAACCACCAAACTCTTGACCATCATCCCTAATATCACTTAATTAGAAAAACAGAAACAATTGATTTTGATAAGGATCAAAGGATCAGGATTATCGGTACGGTTTTGAGCGGGAAAAAAATTATAATAATACTTACACGTTAGTATGAAGAATAAAATCACCGGTTGTGAAGCCCAATGCGAAATTATTTTTAATTAATTTCGATTTATTAGCATCGAAAGCAGTTTGATAACCAGCTAACCAGCCTTGATAACCAACAACACCAGCTGCTTGAACTAATGGACCTTCAGCATTTAAATCAACATCACAATTCAAAGATACTGTCTCGTTGTTAAAAGCTGATTTGATTCTGCCTGCTTTGCTCCTGCAAATAAAACAAGCAATCATCAAAACTATGGGTTCTTCAGTTTTATTGAAATCGCTTCCTACCCAGTTTGTGGTGAAAAATTGACTTCAGCGGCCAATTTTAAGCCTTTAACCAATTGATCCTGTACAGAAATTTCTGTACCTAATGTATTATCGGTATTCCATTTTTCAGTAAATGTAACACCATGTTCTTTGACACGATATTTGGTCTCTAATGTACCAAATACTTTGCCAGTTTCTTGATTCGATGTACCGCCAGTATTAAATTCAACACCTGAACCTGTTCGTGTTTTACAATCCAATTTAATTAAACCGAAATGAAAGCCTTTATTGAAGATGTCTTTTGCATTTTTGCCAAGATCCGAATATGATGGAGGTGCCATTATCTAATTAAAGGAGAAAATAAAGGTCTAAATATAAATATAAGAATATTTGGCAAATTTAATGATAAAAATTAAAAACAAACAAACACAACAGACGTAAAAACTGTTTCATAATTGGGTTTTAAAATAACCACACACAATCGTAATACATGCGGACACTGTCCTTGACTTTGTCTATTTAGCAACAAAAAAAAGCCTATTTATTTTTAAACTTTAACAATACTGATATCAAACAATTTAACGAATAATTAAAACAATTATTATGAAAATAATACGCAATTTTAAATCAAATTTCGCGCTAAAAAAACAAGTATCGTAAAAACGCCATCTACCGGTCACGACATTAACTAATTATATACGTCATAATCATAAGACAATATGGCGATAAAATCCCCTAATTTTTTGCCCTAAAATAAATTCTATTTTTAAATTACCAAAGAAAAACACTTGGGAATTGAAATTTGGAAAAAATTCCAATTAAAACTAACGTAACGATTTTACAACAATTTTTTATAGTTTTAATTAAAGAAACTGTAAAAAACCGTAATCCTCCCTTGTTCTTACATAACAATTGCACTTTGCACAATACTTTGTCACTAGATTATAGTCAAAAAAATTCAATTTAATTGTTTTAATAATTTTAAAACTCAAAAAAGTATAGATAATTTATAAAAATTTAATCAATGATTCAACAAAATGTTGGAAATGAAGATTGGAAATCTTATAGGAAATTTCTAGAAAATTTCACATTAATTCACTTACCAATTATTTAATAATATTTCAAATTATTTAATAGAAAGATTTCAGTGATTATTGCAAATATTTGTAAGCCAGAAATCGGACAAAATTACCGGCTATGAATTGGCAAGGAATCGTTCAACCCGGCGATTATTTCAAGAGATCTCACACGAAGTTGACTTTAGACTAATACAGTGTTGCCACATGTCACTGTCAACAAACTATTTTAATTATTTTACGAATTGTTCATGTTTGTCTATAGATTTCCTCTTTAAATTCCATATAAACTCAATAATTGTTGAAAAAATTATTGGGCTTCGAAGAATTTCTTGTTTAAATTAAGTTCCAAATGTCTACAAATTTCTAGAATGAGTGATGTGGCAACGATGCTTTAGATGTCGATAATATAGGTATCTTCACATTATAGGCGCTTAATTTGAATTTAATTTATTGCCCGGGAAACGAATTAAAAATTAGAAAAATACAGTAGAGCTACGTTTTTGCGTGATATTATTCGGAGTCGTCTACTTACAGGTGGTTTCATGTAACTGATGTATTTCACTTTGAAAGCCACCACTGCTTCTGAACACAAGGGTAAAATGTATGCGAGCCAAGAGCTTACTAGTCAGACACTGACAATGAGTCGCCACTTTCTGGAAGCAACTCTAGTAATAATAACATAATAACATAAAACAGTAAAAAAGTCTTTATTTAAAAGAATAAATATTTAAAAAATGTTTGATATAATTTTTGTAATTCTATTATAATACAAGTTGATCATGAGATCTCTGTGAAAAATGGCCTTGCAGCCTCGGATTGTTGTGTAGTCATTTGAAGTTCCGAAGTGATTCCACTTCCATTGCTGTAGACTCTGATGGTGTTGCAGTATCTCGGGTTGTACTGAATGTATTTGTTGAAGAAGTACCCGGCCTTTGATTCTGTCGAAGAGCCTGTATACGAGCTTGAGTGATAAGCGATTGAATGTCTGCTTGCAATTGTATTGCCTCCTCTAAGGGCATACTTTGCAATTGCATAGCAACAGAATTGCCAAATGCCAAAAACTCATTGTTTGTATGTGTTTGGGAAATTTCTTTAAGAGCTTTCACAGTCTTATCAATGGATGTTTCTTGGTTCTTACGAAAACGACTGATTGTCTTTTTTATAGTAGGTTGTTTGACAATACTACCACTGGTTGATGCAGTAAAAGTCTGTTGAGTAGCATCAGTATCTCAAGTAACATCCACCGAATTCTCTTGTGGGCCATCCTCCGTGTCTTCCTGTAATATAAAGAATTTTAATTGTTTCTGGCATCGAGAATTGAAACGGAATAGATGTATAATATGATTGCCACATGTTCGGTTATTGAGGAATACGTCCGGTATTCGGCATTTTATTATTTTTTTTTCCTTTTTAATAAAATTGTAGGAAGCAAAACTAATTTTTCAGCCCTTCATTTAATAAGCTACGCCACTGTTTGGTATTTGGTCATGTAATGTTCGTGTATTGCCAGAAAGGTGGCAATCCTAAAAGGGAGCTACAAAATTTATGGTCAAAGTGTGCCATGACAAACGTATGTCTTTGCATGTTTGATTATTCAATTCACCTGCTTACTACGGTGACGCCATCTATGTAGATTGTAAGGCACTTTCGTTTGTCAGATTAATTGTCTTATATTTAATAGAAATTCCACTTAGATTCTTAAAACACGTTTTACAATTAGTACAACAACAATGATCCAAATATATAGCGATTTTACAGGTCGTTAACATTAACCTAACTTAAATATGACAGATTAATAACAAATGGTAAAGTGTCGACATACGTGCTTTACGTCATTCTGACCATAAATTTTGTAGATCACACTGTAGTACCTAAATTGTTATATATTTGCATATATGCTAAAGTCTCAAAATTGTATATAATTAACAACCTTGTTGAATTCTAAATTGAATACGTGCACACACATTAGAACACGGAGCAATGCAAATGAACAAAACAAAACAAAGCATACACTATATAAACATTATTTCTGACATACTACAATCATTTTGTCTTTGTTTATAATGTGAGAAATTCATTGATGAGCAATTTGACGTACGCATGCGTTTCAACCTTAACAAGCTGTGTATGCTTTCTTAACAAGATTCAAATTTTACCGCCATAATGACGTCATACGGTGCCTGTCATCTGGCGACTGTC
>JAZBHA010000086.1:45737-58987 GCA_037464855.1 Iselma pallidipennis | reverse complement strand
GAAATTAAACAAGAAATCGACGAAATAGTGGACGACACTCAAGAGATAGAATATAAAGTTGAAGAAGATATTAAAGATGAAATAGATAATAATGACGATTTTGAAGCGACACAATCTGATCTAGATAACGAATACGAAAAGGAAGAAATCGAACAACAACAACAACACTTGGAACAATCAAAACCCAAAAATGACACAACCGTATATCGTTGTAATCTATGCGATGAGATTTTCCAACAATTCAACGATTATAAAATACATAGAAAACAACATTTTATAGAGAAACGTACATGTAAACTGTGCAAAATTGTTTGTCAATCAATTAGTAAATTACAAGTACATATGAATACACATTTAGGTATAAAACCATTTAAATGTAATGAATGCAATAAGAGTTTTGTATGTAATAATCAATTACGTTTACATATGCGTTGTCATTCAACTGAGAAAAAATATGTTTGTAATAAATGTAAGAAGGCATTCCGTTATTTGGGCTCATTAAGAAGCCATATGGTTAGTCATAATAATGTTAAATTACAAGAATTCAAATGTCAGGTAATCTCAACAAAGAATTGACAACATTCAGTTATCATTTTATGTTATTTCATCAGTTTTTTTATGTTTTTTATATAAATGCGAATTGGTGGATGCGCCGGGTGAATTTTTATTTTTATTTTATTTTATTTTACAAACATATTTTTAGTTGATTTTCTGTTTTTCATTCAATTTTCTCAATCATCAAGTCTCTATTATTCACTTTTTCCCTGTTCCAGGATTGTGGGTACACCAGTTCGACCTTACAAACCCACCATAAACACCTCAAATCGCATGGTAAAAAGATTGAAATCAAATGCCAATTATGCGAACAGACATTTAGCAGTGATCGTCATCTACAAACCCATTTAAATACACATACAGAATTGAAATTTCCCTGTGAATATTGTACACGTATCTATCAATCATTGTATCGTTTAAAACGACATATAAAACGTGCCCATATACCGAATGTCTGTGAACAATGCAATAAAATCTTCTACGATCGTGCATTGTATACGAAACATATAAAACAACACAATGAAATGCAACCATCCTCATGTCAGTATTGTAGTAAACGATTTGATAAAGCGAAAAATTTAAGTGAACATATCCGTTTACAACACAAAGAAGATGGTAATTTACATAAATGTGATTTATGTAAGAAACAATTTATTAATGCTTCGTTATTACGGAATCACATAAAAACACACGAGAAATGCTTCAAATGTCAGTATTGTGCGAAATTGTTTAGTTCACGGTATAATTTAGAAACACATAATGTTACACATACCGGTGAGAAGAAACATAAATGTTTGGAATGCGGTAAATGTTATACAACAAAGACAAGTTTAAAGAATCATCAAGCCACACATACGGATATAAAGAATTTCCAATGTGATCAATGTTTGAAATTATTTAAAACAAATCGTCGTTTATATGTACATAAATTTTCACATGCTACCGAAGAGAAATTCATCTGTAATATATGTAATGCCAAATTTCGTGTTAAACAATATTTAAAATACCATATGAACAAACATTCAAATATAAAACCGTATGAATGTAAAGTATGCAATAAATGTTTCAAACACAAGAAATCATGGCAAAAACATTCAAATCATGATAATAAACATATAATTGATAAACGTAAAAATGGTAATTTTCATTGTGATTTATGTAAAATAGAGTTTGATAATAAAACAAGCTATTTAGAACATCAACGATTGAAACACTCAGATGTAATCGATAAGGATGTTGCTATTGATCGGATGGTTGTTAAACAAGAAAAGACTTTATAAAATATTTCCTGCTTTCCTACCAAAAAAAATATGTTCCTAATAGGGCTAGTGCACCTCCACCACTTCGGTGGAAAATTGCGTTATTTTCTTCACTAGACGACTGTGGCACTTATACTTCTAAGCGCTCTATCAATTCAAATGGTTCAAAACTTGAAGAGACTACTTTGCCGCCATAATCTTTTGGTGGGAGGAAAAACGTGATTTCCCACCGAAGTGGTAGGGGTGCACGAGCCTCGTTGTGATTTGTTTTATATTAGAAGTACGAGGGTGTGTCGACACGGAGATTCTCCATTTTCATTTTGCCAAGAAAACGGGTAACTCTTTATTTTTAAAGAGAGAGGCAAAATTAGGAGAGAAAATCCTTTCATGACGACGCACCCTTATAATATGAATGTTATTTATTTAATTTTATTTATTTATTTATTTATGTGTAATTTATTTGTTGGAAAATTGTAAATTATTGATGTCTCTTGTCGATCTCAAAATATACACAAGAAATTGAATCTGCTGCTTTTCTTTCCTCAACTTCCGTAATTCTAGCACATTATTAGGAATTTTTGAAATTAACGCTAACCATAACATAATACTCTAGTAGTCCATTGTGCATCCTGTTTTATCAAAGCTCCCCGCAGCCCAAATCTCTAGATAAAGCCCAGGATATCTCTGACAATGAGTCAGTCGGTGTATTTCATGAGGTTTGATAAAGGGCAGCCCAAACTAGCAACACTTCAAGCCATTTAGCGCAGGGCACTCACATAGTCGATTACATGGTTTCTTATGTGTGCTGACTTGAGTAAGTCTTCGCCAATCAGATTCGGGTTGATTTAAATTGAAATTGAGCCAATCAGAATCAATTCGAAGCTGTTTGACGAATTTGATTAGTTGAAACTAGACTGATTCGGATTGGAGCAGTGTTAGCGATTGCATTGTTCCTTATGCATACTGACTTGTGCGAATCTTCGTCAATCAAATTTGGAGTATCTGTACAAGTCAAGATTCCTATGAATTGCGAACACTCTATTAACTGTTCCTTTTTTCAGAATTTTCAAAATTTTTCTGGTTAAACTCGACGAAACATCCTGGAAATTATCATTTTGATTAAAAACTCAAATAAGAAAAAACCGCGATAGTCAAATATCATCCAGTAATGCCAAGATAGCTTTCAGTTTGTATCTAGGATTTTAAGGTGAAGTGTTTGTGAAAAGGAGGAAAAATTTTCGAAAATTGCATGTTCCGCCACTGGTTCGATTATCTAATGTTTACATTTCCATCAACACCTACTTGACTAAAACCCAAATTTTGTAATCTTGTTTGTTCTAATTGTTCTAATTTGAATTTAGATGAGAAAAGAAAGGAAAATTGCTTTGAAAGAAACAAGAAAATTCTTTTTCCCTCCATCGAGTTTTCTGAACATTTTAAAGACGCCATTTCCACTACTACTCCACGACGTCCTGATTTATTGCTCGCAATTCTTTTGTTTTCATCGTTTTTTTTTGTTCTGATTGTAATTAAAATACCTTTTCAATTACAAACAATACAAATAATAAAAGTAATAATAATCTCCGAATAGGTGATTTAATGATAGACTGACGTTGTGATATAAAATTATAACGTAATTGTTATTTAAAAATGGTCGCATATTTGCAAATTTGATCAAAACATTAACGTCCTTGAGAACCTGAAATACAACCAGATTGGTATAAGCACGTGATCAAAATACTAATTAATGATTGGTGTCTTGTGAGCGTGCCCTGCGTGACGCCATTGCGCATCATAGTGATTACAAAATGCCGTCAGAGTCTAAACCATTGTTGACAACTCAAACAGAAAAACCAAATCATTACTCGTAAGTTTTATAAAACAAGAAAATTTCATTATTATCAATTTTCTAATAATCTATACAATATTTTTATATGTAATTTATTATATAAATATTAATATATTTGATAGATATTTGAAAGAGTTTCGCGTCGAGCAATGCCCGCTCTTCTTACAACACAAATGTACACAGCATCGTCCATTCACCTGTTTTCATTGGCATTTTATGAATCAAAGACGTAGGAGACCTGTACGACGCCGTGATGGTACATTTAATTATAGTGCTGATAATTATTGCACGAAATACGATGAGACAACGGGAATATGTCCTGATGGAGACGAGTAAGTGTCCGACCTTTTTTGGTTAGTTCGAGCTGTCACACATATTTGTGTGTGCACACACATACACATACATACATACACATATACAAATATCACGTACGCACATATCTCGTATAGTAAATCATTTAAAAGAGAGGAGATGTGTGGGTGTGACGACGACGACACGAAAAAAATTACAACTAACCCCATTCATAAAATTAATTTACAATAAAAATATCAATTATATGCAAAAATTCTAGAATTTCATCGATTGACAGTCGGCATATAACCCAACTTTTTTTTAAACAAAAATATTTTCCAACAAGTTGGCTGTGCATAATTTTGACAATTAGCTTTTGTTCCAACAATAATTACAATAATTTAATTAATTTAATTAATTGGGATAAATAATTCTAACAATTCTCAAATTAAAGAAAAAAGGAAACTAAACACTATTACTTAATTTTATCTAATTATTGTAGAAATTATAGTAAATTTTTATTAATTTTTTTTTTTATAAACCCATCAAAGTTGGCTATTTATGATTTGACAGTTGTGGCAATTGTTTTTGCTAATTGTCAAAAAAATTCGAGGTTATAATTGTTACAATTTTTTTTCCAGTTGTCCGTTTCTGCACCGTACAGCTGGCGATACAGAACGACGTTATCATTTAAGATATTATAAAACATGTATGTGTGTCCATGATACGGATTCAAGAGGTTATTGTGTTAAGAATGGTTTACATTGTGCATTTGCACATGGTAGTCATGACCATCGACCACCAGTTTATGATATTAAAGAGATACAAGCAATAGAATCGGGTGATGCTGATGGTAGTGGTTCATCGAATGGACCAAATGCATTAGATAAAGAACGGAATTTAATGAATGAAGATCCAAAATGGCAAGGTAAGATATATTTTTGAATACCATCCATCTATCTATTCATTCTTCCCTTGTTTTCTGTTGAAAAAGTAGCATAAAAATACAGTAAACTATCGATTTAACAAATTGGGAAGAAACCAATCAACGTATTAATTACGTTACTTTAGGACATTCTTAGTTTTTTGTCTTTAATGATACGAAAATGTTCATTTTGAAAGTTTCTTGTAGAACATAGAAAATTAGAAATAAGTGGAAAAGATCATCCCATTAGTGATACATTTTGTACCTGTTTTAGTACGTTGATATTTTTAACGTTCTGAAACATTCTATTAGACTTCAGTTTTTAAATTATCAATTTTACACCTTAAAATGTCATACGAACGGATAGCAAGTACATGGTAATTTCTAGCAAGGGTAATACGAAAACTCGTCCATTTAACAAAAGGGTACCATATTGCAATTAATCGTACTAATAAAACAGTAGTTCCATTATCCTATTTGAAGATCCAAAAGTGGACCAATTTTGGGAAATTTGACAAAATCTCCGTATTTTTGGACAAGAATTGTAATCTTTAGGATGCACTGATTCGAAAAGTTGTTGTACCAATTGATAGAGCAAATGAAGGGACATTTCCAATACCCAGTCACGTTTTGAATCTTGCACTAGTTTTTTGGAACTTTTGATTTGAAAAATTCCAACATTGCATTACAGGCAACCCGCTTTATTTTCTCTTTACAAAGCTCTGCCCCAAGCAGTGACGGATTATAGAATAGACAGAAAAGACAATTGTCTTGTATTCTCTGTAGTTGCAAATTATGTAATTAGGGCCCGGATCTCTATATCTTGGGCCCGATTAAGACTTACTTTGTCACTGGCAAGGAAAGGGACGAATTCGTGGTTGCATTTAAAAGAAATCAGGCGTTACGGTGAAAATTTTGCTATCCGCTCGTATGATACCTTAAGGAGAACGCAATTTTCCTCCCTAAATTTAGTACTTTTCCATACCTTTGATTGTTACAAATATGCCACTCCACAAATAGCCAAATTATGGATAAACTGCACAAATCACTAATTAAAATACATTGTCAAACCACTGTAACACCCTTAATGAGATGTGCAATATTTGAGTTGATAATTTGCTTTGGTACAAGATGAAAAAAATACATTGATAATGAACGAGGAAGCAATTACTATTGAATCGAAGAAAAGTCTTATAAGATAAGAAACCAATCTATTACATATTGGATGATTATCATTGAAAAAATAACGTTTTTCTATGATTATTATGATAATATCGTTATGGTAAGGTTCGTTAAATCGAAAAGATACTGTATTATTACGTGATCTGTTCTTGTTTGAATTCGAAATTCTCTCTCAATATTTTTGTTGTCTAAAATTCTTTTTTTTTCTCTCAATTGTTAATAATAATGAAATGTGGAAATCTTAATCAAAATTTTTAATTACAGACACAAATTACGTGTTGCAATGTTATAAGACAGAACCTTGCAAAAGACCACCAAGATTATGTCGGCAAGGTTACGCTTGTCCACAATATCACAATAGTAAAGACAAGCGACGAAGTCCTAGGAAATATAAATACCGGTATATTTACTATTATTATTATTATTATTTTCTCTATATATATTTACATAATCATTTGTTTATTTGTTTTCAATAATTTTTTTGTGTTTCTTCTATTTTTTTATTAAAATATAGATCAACACCTTGTCCGAATGTAAAGCATGGTGAAGAATGGGGTGAACCGGGCAACTGTGATTTAGGTGATTCATGTTCATATTGTCATACAAGAACTGAACAACAATTTCATCCAGAAATTTATAAAAGTACGAAATGTAATGATGTTCAACAATCTGGTTATTGTCCTAGGGGTGTTTTCTGTGCTTTTGCTCATGTTGAACGTACGTTTTTTTTCTTTTTATTAATTGATTATTAATTAATAAAATAAATTGTAGAAGAAATGGGCGTATCTCGAGATACAGGTGATACTGGTACAAATTTAGGTGATTTATTATCAAATGTATTAGCTCCAACAAATTCAGATAAAAATAAAGAGAAAAGTAGCGATAGTTCGGTAAGTTTTATTATTATTATTATTATTATTATTATTATTATTATTATGGTGATTATTATTAAAATTATATTTTTTTGTTATAGAATGGTAGCAGTGAAGTTAGTGAATCAGCATCAACATCATCTATAGGTTCAAATTCATCACATAGTAAAGCTCCCGGTTCACAATTAGCACACAAACCAGGACCATTTGGACGATTACCATATGGGTTAGAAAATAAATTAACAGCAATTGATAAAGATCCAAATTTAGGTAAATATTATTATTATCATTGTTATTATTATTGATTGTTTTTAATATTTTGTGTTTTAATACATTTTAGATGCACTAGAAAGAGAACAAAGGAAACAACAAATTAGATTTGAATATTCTACTATAGCACAATCATATTTTAGTAATACAAATGATACTGTTGGAAGTGTTGTAGGTGAGTTGTTGTTTTTGCTTTTTTTTTGTCTAAATGTTGTTTATAATTCGTGTTTATTTTGTTTTACATTTTTGGAAAATATAGGCAATGCTTTAGACGAATTAAATTTGGATGATGCATTGAATTTATCAAGTTTAGATCATGATTTGGATTCAGGATCACCAACTGTAGCAAATTCAATATCTGTTGGTTTACAATCATCAGGTTTATTAGGTAGTTCAGCACCAGTTAACATTCCCAGTTCAACACGTCCAGGTGGTTTAGGTGGATTTAGTCCAACAAATAATAGCCCATTACAAACACTACCAATTAGTTTTTCAACGACAACTGGACGTTTTTCACAAACAACAACCGATGCAATGGATTTTCTAAATCAATCACAAATCCAACAATTAAGTAGTAGTGCATCAAAGATGAGTTCTTATCAAAATTATTTCGATTTTACAACAACAACACAAAATATCTCACCATCAAATTCAAGAAATCATAATAATTTCAATATGTCACCAAGTATATCAACAGCAACAAGTAATATGGAAACAACATTATTACGTGATGAATTACAAACAATTAAATTACAATTAAATAATACAGAAAGTCGTTTACAACAGGCACGTACTGATTGTCATTTATGGCAACAGAATGCCGATGATGCAACACGTAAAGCTCAATTAACTGAAACAAAATTAAATGATACAATGATGCAATTGAATAATTTACGACAAGAATATGAAAAATTACAAGGTGGTCCACATATACGTTCATTAAGTAAAGTATCTGAATTGAGTAAATTACCATTAAGTGTATTAAAAAATTTACATGGTCAATTAAAACAAGATGTTGAAGAAATTGAAAAAGTTCTATATCGTGAAACAGCATCGAAATGTATGGTATGTGAAGAACGTAATAGGACAGTTACATTAAATTGCAATCATTTTGTATTGTGTAATAATTGTGCATTGACCCAAAGTGAATGTCCCTATTGTCAAACACCGATCAATTTAAGTAATAATATGTGAGGATTTTTTTATTAATTAATTAATCAACACAATTACGTAATTAATTAATTAATTAATAATAAAAAACAACAAACAACAACACAAAAGCAAAACAAGAAATTCTATAAATTTAAACAAAACAGGACTTTTTTTAAAAAATATATATATATATTATATAAATATATTTAGGTATATTGAAATTTATTGCAATATGATGAAATTTGAAAAGCTATTTAAAGAAAAAAAAACGTAATAATTGCAGTAAATTTCATCAATAAATTTATTACTCTAGGATTCTATATAAAAATTTCGTCGTTTATGATAATTTTGTGTTTATATTAATATTTTACAAATTGTTGCGATTATTTCCGAAAAATTGTCTTGATATTATTCTAATTATTATTATTATTATTATTATTATAAGATTTGGGAAAATCGCTTGAACTCTACAAAGAAAATCTTAACAAATTCTATAAACAAATAGATAAACAGGGCCGTATTGGAATAATTTTTGGTAAATTTTACAACAAATTGACAAACTAGTTAATCACTAGTCTCTTTTTATATTATTATCATTATTATTATAATTATTTAGGTCATAAATAGAATGGCATTTAATGTCTGATAATTATCAAATAATACGGACCCAAATTTTATTATTATTATTATTATTGTTAAATCAGTTAGTTAGGTAGGATTTTCAAATTGTTTTTTTTTTTTTTAATTATCATCATCAAAATAGAAACAAATTGCTGCACTATTTATAAACTCACAAGAAGGAGGTGAAAAAATGGTAGGAATTTAACAAATTGATAACATATCAGATATTTATTTATTTAGATTTTTTTAAAAATTTGTATATTTTTTATAGAAAAAAAAACAATCAAATTGTGTGAGAAAAATTGTGATTTATACTTTTAGTATTTTTTTTTTTTTATTGAAAAAAGGAATATTTTTAGTTTATAAAAACAAACAAACAAATTGAGGGACAGTTATATCTAAAATTTCTATGTGCCGTTTTTATAATATTGTGCAGCATTAACAAATTAGAATTTTTTCAATTTAATTAATTATAATCTTAATTATTTCCACCTTTTATTAATAGTTTTTCTTCTTTTTCTTGATTAGAAGAGACGAAAAAAAAAAAAATTCATGACTGATGCAATTGTATTTATTTTTTAAGTTTATGTAGATTTTTTCGTTCTCTATCTCCAGAATAATAAATATACAGGATGGTTTCCTTTAAAATAGTATGTACAGGTATATCCAAATAAAAGTGTGGTCTTGAGGAGCATCAGAGCAGCAGCCATGAACATGAATCAAATGTTGTAAATTGTGGTATCAGTTTCGGCGGGAAATCGTCGTATTGGTTACCTCGTTCTGATTCATGTATGAACATGAATCAGATGTTGTAGATTTGGCGGGAAATCATCGTATTGGTTACCTCATTTTGATTCATGTGTCATTTCTTGTTCTCTTGCCCTCTTCCAGACCACACTTTTATTTGGATCTACCTATATATTGTTACGAAATCACTCTGTATATAATTGAAAATTTTTCCGTCGTTTTTTTTTGTACATGTGGTTGTTGAATTTTTATTGTTATTATTGTAATTTTTTTGGTCAAATAGTGTGTATTTGTGTGTAGTTTGGAGTTGATTTTATTTTTTATTGAAAAAACTAATTGAAATAGAAAAGTGAACCATAAAACAAAAAAAATGATGGAAAAAAATAACCCAACACATAATATACTTATTATATTATTATAGATAGGTAGTTTTAAAATAAATAAATTATAATAATAAAAGTAGTGGGCCTATAGTTATTATTAAACAGAAAAGAAAAGCATACAAACACTTGTGTAGTAATTCCTATAGATATTTTCGTAGGTCAAAAAAACTGATTTTATACAAAAATAAAATATCTTTATATTATATAATAATGATGATAATAATAATAATATATAGGAGTAATATTTTAAAAAGGAATTATAATACAAAAACCTATTGTAAAATTGATTTATTGGTGAGATTTGTTATTGTTGGATATTTTTGTTTTTTTTGTGTTACTGGACTAGTCGTGGCAGTGAAATAAAAAACAGTAATAATAGCACAAAATTGCAATAATAATAATAATAATTGAAATTATAATATAACAGAGAGAAAAGAGAGCAAGTTTTTTTGGCTTACTGTTAATTAATTGTTTGTTTTAATTGTAGGAATTTTCGCGTCTGGAAAACAGGATTAATTATATAATATCTATTTGTCCATTGCATAAATAATTGAAAAACATTCATTGTACTTTTATTTTATATTTAATAAACAACAAATTTATGTAAACTTCTAGAACAGAACAAAATTTCGAAATTTCTATTCTACACTATTTTTTTTTTCTTTTTATTTATTTGGTTTTGTTTAAATTAATGGAGATAAAATTTGAACCTAGTACAAACTAGAAATAAATACAATTACGATCTTTTTCTAATTTTTTGTTAATTTTTTTTTCTGTTTTTGTTACCTTTTTTGTGACTAATTGGGTGTGCAAAAAGAATTCGGGTGATTTTTCCAAAATTTCATCGGGACAACGAAATCGGTTCTCTTCTCTTGATCCTTTATATTAATTACATGTCTTTTTTCTAATAGATAGGAGTACAAAATCAAGATTACGAACAAATTTTAGATATTTTTGGCAATATTCTATGTGACGTGTGTGCGTGTTGTGTAGTGTGTTTATAAAAGGATATTTTTTGAAAATAGAGGCAAATGGGGCAAAATTAAAGGAAATCAATCGTCAGTGTCGTCGACCATTATTAATTAATAATAAGATTTTAAATGTTTCGTTGGTTTCTAGGATTTATAAATTAATGCAAAAAAAAAGAAACTTTATTATTACAAATTATTGTAATTATATTACTTTTATAATTATAATTATGACTCGGTTATTGTCTTTAAAATAAAATATGTGAATTTAAAAAATTCCAATTGGCTTTTCTTTCAAATAATGATTACAGTCAGTGCAATTAATAACGAAAAATTTTTGGTAGATTTGAAATTGGCGCCAGTTCCAATTTGTTGTCGAATTTAAAATTGGCGCCAATTCTGTGACCAATCAGACTGAGACCCGATCTCCCAATCATAATACAACTGTTGCAATACAATCAACCAATCGAATCATTTTCAAACAATTCCATCTAGCAAGCGCTTGTCGTTTCCACATTACCGCCCTCCTCTGCCCCCCTCGCTAGTTCAATTATTTCAGTTTTCCAGTGTGTCAAGCGTTGTGTGTAGCGTCTTTGCTTGTTTGAAAAATTTCAACAAAACAATCAGTAAGTTTAATGGGCAATTTTATTATTAATTTCTATTTAAAATGAAAATTTATTTTCTATTTAATCGTTTTATTGTATTTATTTGTTGGAAAATATTGAATTTGAGTGGAAATTCATGAAAATTTCACTTGCCATCAATTTTCATTGTTATGTTATTGGCACGACGCCATATTGATGTTTTTTGATTCCATGACTCACTTGATAGAAAATTTTTGAAAATATGACCCATTGTTTTCGTCATGTTTGAAAACACTATGACGTCATAAATTTTCGAATTTTCATCAGATTTTCAATGATTTTTCATTGAATTTTCAATTTTTCTCCAAATTTTCCACTAGAAAAAATCGATATTTTTTTTGGCGGGAATAAAGTTATCGTTTTATCTTGTCAATGTGAATTGTATTTCCGGTAGTTGATTGAAATCTCTATTGATTTTTCGTGGAAATTTCGATTATTTCGATTTTTTGAAAATTCAGATAATTAATGGGTGAATTTAAGCGGCGGTGGCAGGGAGCAGATGCGTACCGGAGATCCCCGATCTCTTCTACGGGGTGGATTGAAAAAGTAGTGTCAGGCAACATAGCGGGGGTGCTCTAAATTTCTCAAAAAAATCAATTTTGTTGATGTAATTGTAGGGTTGCCAACATCGGGTCGATGCTGGCCCGGAGAAATATTTTTTCAAATAATTTTCGCACGAAGAAAAGTCGAGAGGATGAAAAACATTAATATAGTATATTAGTAATTTTATAACAATTGTGATAAAAAAACAAAAATTCTGTTTGTAAATCGGAAAAATTGAATTTGTCAAGAAAAAAAAATAGAAAATTCTTTTGATAAATTGCAATAATTATTTGTTTCTTGTCGTTAAGAATTGCAAGAGAGGTCAAAAGTCGAAATAAAATTCTACTAACTTTTTGCTCATCAGTATAATTTTCAGTAAACCCGAAGATTTTTATTTGAAGCCCGGAGCCCGGATAATGATCGTAAAACCCGGAGTCTCCGGGTCAAAATGACATTGTTGGCAACCCTATGTAATTGTAATTAATTGTTTGGCTTCAATTTTATAAAATTAGGCATGGTAGTGTTGTTTTGTTTTAATCAAGGCCAAATATAATCATGTTTTTTTTTTGGTAAATTAATCTTTTTATTGAACAAAAAAATAACCGTGAATGATCAATGTATTTTCAACAAAAACGGCTGATTTTATTGATAATTAAGCACCGATTATGCAAATATTTAGGGAAAAATTGATTTAAATTTGTAGAGGGTTGGCTAATTTAAATATTTAATTGTTTATTGATTATTTAATACCTTGTTGTTTGTTGCAGGTGTAAACAAAAATGGCTCGTACTAAGCAAACAGCCCGTAAATCTACCGGTGGTAAAGCACCCCGTAAACAATTGGCAACAAAAGCTGCCCGTAAATCAGCACCATCTACTGGTGGTGTAAAGAAGCCACATCGTTACCGTCCTGGTACTGTAGCTTTGCGTGAAATCCGTCGATACCAGAAATCTACCGAATTGTTAATTCGTAAATTACCATTCCAACGA